>JANHFR010002861.1:77995-96090 GCA_032468015.1 Mimophis mahfalensis | reverse complement strand
GGTTATTTTTTTTTTTCTTTTGGGGGGGGTTAAAAGTTTTTTTAAAAAATGTATTTGTAAAACTTTTCAATAAAATAAATAAATAAATAAAAAAGAAATATAAAAAAAAATAATAAAAAAAAATAAAATAAATTAAAATAAAAAAAAGAGTATTTCTGTAATTCATTTAATTCTAATTAAGTTAGTTTTCTCCAGTCCCCACTCATAATAATATACAGATTAGAAATAAGTTTTCATACATTTCTGAGAAATGTATATTTAGTCAGATCTGATTATTTCAATGGGGGAAGAGTTGGAGAACTTTTTTGCCTGCTGCAGTAAAAATACTATTTAGTATTTTTACTAAAGGACTACTCTATTAGTCTCAGGGAAGAAGTAAACATGACCACATTCTTTACTTTCCAGTAATCTTCATGTAAAATTAAATATAACTAAATAATTTTAAGTTAGCTGTCAGGTGAATAAACAACATAGCATGTATTTGTGAATCAATCAAAGTTCTCGTTATTTTGTTCAATAAGGAAAAAAAAAATCCCAAACAAGTTACTACAGAAATGGTACTAGGTAGGTTCCCATTTGCCATGTTAGACATAAAGCCAAAATGATTGAGTCACAGTTAGCAATCAAGCCAAAGAAAATGATTTTAGCTTCATGAGATTATTGTTGCTATGGTAACCGTAGAGTAGCCTGTGTTGTTTGTTCCCCTTTGAAGCTGTTGCTAATAGGTAAGTACCATAAACTTAATGGGCAGAGTGAGCTGGGGAGAAAATAATATCTTGGCAGAGCTTTCTTTAATCATTCAGAAGATCTCTCCTGAGTTAAGTATTTTAAGGCTGCAGTTCTATACACTCTTATAGGAAGATAAATCGCTAAGCACAGGAAAGATTTAATTATGAATTAGCAAACATGACTTCGTACTTCTTTTGTCTCTTGCTGAAACCTATGAGGTTTAAATGAGTTTCCTGACTTTTGTCACCAGCTTTTAAAAGCAATGTGCTGTTCGCAGGGAAGATCCCAAATAAAAAGGGTGAAAAATACCTTTTACCTTTTGTAAAATACCTATGTGACAACTCAGACACCTAAGAGAACCCATCAACTAAAGAGAAACTACACTTCATATAAACCTTTACCTAAGCCTTTTCCACCTTATTGGGTGTGTTTCATTCTTCTGTACCTTCCCCAAGTTAGCACTGTTGCATCTGAATTTGTTTTCCCTAGCTGTACTAACACTGCTTCCCCCTAATGCCAAGCAATTTCAAATATTTATACTTACAACGAAGAATAGAACCAAGAGGCAAAAAACCAGTCCATAATATATATCCACTGTGATGGATCGTACCAGATGCCATTAGCACAAAGGTGGTATTCAGCCAGTTCCAACAGGTTCCGGAGTACCGGTAGCGATAATTTTGACTGGCCTGGAGAACTGGCAAATACCACCTCTGATTGGCCAACAGCATAGCCACACCCACTGAGCCATACCCATAGAACCAGTAGCAAAAAAATTTGAATCCTACCCTGCATTAGCAAATTAAGATACAGAGGCATAAACTATCTTTATTATAGTACAAAAACAACAAAGGAAAGCAAGCACATGTCCAGAGAGAGCAGGGCTTTTTTTATACCCCCAGGAGGAGACCCCTCCTCTTCCTGTTACCTCTTGAGATCAGGTACCTGGTGCTTGTCCATCAGATGCCTATGTTGGAGCAATGCTATTGGTTAGCATAATCTGATACTTCCAACAGAAAGCAATCAGTGAATTTCTGTCTTCGTTTCTCTTCCAATCAAGTGTTGCCTGCTAGCAGGAAAAGCAGCCACAAATGGGTGCCATAAAGTGTGGTGGGTCAGGGATGGGTACATGAAACAGCTGGTTGATCCACCTGAAAAAAAATGTTTGATGAGCAGGTCCTGGGCACAGGGGTGCCTAGGAGAAAGTGCCACATCTGCGTCAAAAAAGAACCTGGTTGTAAGTGCAAAGTATGGGTGCAAAGTGAACTGGGAGGGAGCAATGACTCACAAGAGAATTCCATTCTTATTGGACAAGTAATCTGATGAATAATCCATCACTCTGGGTACTGTCAATTAAACTATGCCATTTTTCTGGATAATGAAAATGTAGCAGCACCTGCCCTTTTCCCACGGAGATTCAAACATCCCCTAACCCTTCTGGAGGCATTTGAAGTTCTGGCTTTTCATATAGGCCTGTAGTGAACATAATTGAAGCCTGGGTTTTTTTTAAAATCTTTGTTTCTACCTGGGTCTGTTGTCTCTGCCACCTGTGTTCTTTTCTCACTTGAATTCTTTACTTGTTTTAAATTTTTAAAAAACGATTTGTAAGATGTTGAAAGTTGCTGAGAGTCAGGTCGCATATACGTTAATCAAATAGGAATGTGTGGAATTAGATACAGTTAATATTGAAGTGATGTGTAATATTAACTGCCACTTTATTAAAAAATTGGAAACATTTATGGAATTCTTTTTATTGAAATTAACTCATGCTGCAATCCTGTGTCCTTACTAGGAAGCATCATTAGTCCTAGGGTGAACAATGAGCAGCACTTAATTCTGGGTAAATATCTACAGAATTAAATGTGATCCTAGTTTCCAAAAGATAGCAAGGTATATACAGTAGTTGTTTGTGAATGTATCTGCAGTACTGTTTGCAGAATAAAACAAAGGAATTTTAACTCTATCATTACACATGTCTTTCTTAATTTTCATAGTTTGAATTTTGTTTCTCTTCATCCAGGAAACGTTGTGGTCTTGTGGTCGACATGCAGGACATCAGTTTTTAAGTCAGTAACAAACCGATTTATTAAGAACCTGGCTTGTTCTGGGATCTGTGCCAGCCTTGTCTGCGTGCCTTTTGACATTGTTCTCAGTACCAGTCCACAGTGCTGTGGGTGGGACTACACCATGATCTTCTGCAAAGTCATCAAATTCTTGCATAAAGTCTTCTGCTCGGTGACCATCCTTAGCTTTCCTGTCATTGCTCTGGATCGGTAAGACACTATAATTACTCACAGGTTATCTTTCAGCTTTCTCCCTTCATAGTTCAGCCTGGACAAATCTGTTAACTACCATTCCTCTGATTTATTTTTGTCTTATTTCCATATCAACTTGATATTTCTTAAAAAATATATAAAAAGATTGCATATACAATCAAGTGTAAACAACTTGTGAAAGTAGTTGTGTTAAGAGAGACAAACTGATTCATATAATATGGGTGTTGGCTGTTCTTTTTAAATAACCTGAGTGGCTGTTTTCTAATATTCCTGATTACTAAAAGGGCAATTTTCTTTGTGCATCTATTAGAAGAAAGGAAGATAATTCCACTTTTTAAAGTACTTATTAAGGGATATTATGGATTCTAACTCTTAACCTTACTGTCTTGGATCTGTAATAACATTTGAAGGACATGACAGAAGTTCGGTATTGATTATTCACTAGCTAACTAATACTGCTCTTACCTATTCATTAGTTCCCATTACTAGCAAAGCTGATGCTGAATAGGTTGCCTTTTAAAGCATTGTTTATAAACCACAATGATCTTATGCTAAGACCAAAGTAAGGCTCTGTATTATGTCTTAATGTGACATGTGAACCGAGCAATAGTGTACCATAGTGGAATTTTCATGTCACCTGCAACATTTAAGTATTTTAGCAAATCTACTCTTTGTGTAATGTGGCAGTCGTCTTTCTGGTGCATCAATGGATAATACAGCTTGGCTGGAACTGCTATGTGCAAATCAAACATATAGAAAAACAGAAATTTCAGGGTACATTCTAATGCCTATCTTTGATACAAATTGATCAATATAAGTTGCATTTGTCATTATTTCATATAGGGTTAAATTAGTGGCTAAAAAGTGTGTATACAGATACTTCTTGACTTACAACCCTCTGTTTAGTGTCTGCTCAAAGTTTCAACAGCAATGAGAAAAATGACATATGACTATGACCGTTTTTCACCTTTACAGCTGCTGAAGCAGCCCCATGGTCACGTAATCAAAACTGGGATTCTTGGCAACTGGTTCGTATTTATGATGGTGGCAGTGTCCTGGGGTCATGCAGAGGTGGTATTCAGCCAGTTCCGACAGGTTCCGGAGAACAGGTAGCGATAACCAGAAAATACCACCTCTGATTGGCCGACACCAGCAAATGCCACCTCTGATTGGCTGACAGCATGGCCACGCCCACTAGGCCACGCCGACAGAACCAGTAGGAAAAATATTTTAATCCCACCACTGGGGTCATGTGATCAATTTTTGCAACCTTCTGACAAGTAAAGCCAATGGGGGAGCCAGATTCACATAACAACTGTATTACTAACATAGCAACTACAATGATTGACTTAATAACTGTGACAAGAAAAGTTGTACAATGAAACAAAATTCACATAACAAATGTCTCACTTAGCAATATAAAATTTACGACAATAGTGGTTGTAAGTCGAGGATTATCTGTACTAGATATAACATTGAAACATCTTAAATCTTGGTATCTCTGATGATAGTTCAAGTTTAATCTACTTAATAGATCAAGGAATAGTATTGTGCATATTTAATTATTTGGAGATGGAGTCTAATCTGGTAGAATATGAAGGAATAGCATTTCTGTATCACTTATAGATATTTCTGCTCTCTCTTCTTTGGATAGGTATTATTCAATCTTATACCCACTGCAAAGAAAGATATCAGATGCCAAATCACGAGATCTGTTGATCTATATTTGGGCTCATGCAGTGGTGGCCAGCATTCCTGTCTTTGCTGTGACCCATGTGTCAGACATATATGCTATATCCACGTGCACTGGGCCCTGGAGTTACTCTATTGGCCATTTAGCATATGTTATCACTTACAACTTTACCACTGTGATTTTACCAGTGACTGTGGTATTTCTCCTCATGATCCTCATCCGCAAGGCCCTGAGTGCCAGCCAGAAGAAAAAAGTCATTATAGCTGCCTTAAGAACCCCTCAAAACTCAATCTCTATTCCTTATGCCTCCCAGAGAGAATCTGAACTTCATGCCATGCTTCTGTCTATGGTTATTATTTTCATTTTCTGCAGTATTCCCTATATGGCTGTGGTGGTTTATCACACTGTCGTGGATTCTTCTGATACCTCTGTATACTTGCTTCTCACTGCTATCTGGTTGCCTAAAATATCACTGTTGGCTAACCCTCTCCTCTTCCTGACTGTTAACAAATCTGTACGGAAATGTTTAGTAGGGACGATACTGCAGTTACACCGAAGGTATAGTCGAAGGAACATAGTCAGCTCTGGGAGTGCTGGGGAGGCCAATCTGGAATCTCATGTTCGTTCTGGCAGCCAACTCCTAGAAATGTTTCACATTGGGCAGCAGCAAATTTTCAAGCCCACAGAGGATGAAAATGAAGATAAATCTGTGGACCGCAATGACTGCCAACAGGAAGAGATACCCACAACAAGCTTAGCTGTAGAACAAGCCCAAATTCAGAGGTCTGTTTGTCCCGCAGTTGCAGATTCTGCTGCACAAATAGCACCAGCTTTCTCTACAGAAGCCGAATTGGCCAAAGAAAAGTATTCTACACAACTGGGCTTTGGACCTTTTGAGTTGCCCCCACAGTGGCTGTCAGAAAACCGGAATGGTAAGAAACGACTGCTGCCTCCTTTAGGAAATACACCAGAGGAGCTGATCCAGACAAAGCAACCCAGGGGTAAATCAGAACGAAAAATGAGCAGAAACAATAAAGTCAGCATCTTCCCCAAAATGGATTCCTAGTCAAAGAAGGAGTTCCATATGATGAGAGAAGACTGTCTTTTTGCATATATGTGATCCTATGGATCGGTACTAAAATGTAATTAAAGGCTTATTTTTGTGCCAGTTTATGTAAAAGCTGAAACTTAAGTGTTCCTTATACACGGGTTTTGTTATGAACACGTATTTCCTTATTTCACAATACCCCTTTCCCCCGTTGTATAAAAGACAAATGGACTGTTTTCCAAAGAGGTACGTTTGGTTTATGCTTGTCCTACAGACTGCTCCCTCTACTGCGATCTATAAGACTTCAAGCACAGCAATTCTGTTTAATTAGGGCTAAAACATCTGGACTGCAAAGATTAGGAGGAACACTAGAGCAGCGGGCCCCAACTAGGAATCGATTCCGGGGACAGAGGTTTTTCCATGGATTGGAGGGGGCGTGGTTTCACATGCTGCCTGCTTCCCACGGATATGGCTTCGCTTGTTTGCGCAGCCTGGTTTCTGGCATGCTGCAGCCCAGTGCCAGTCCACTGACTGGGGGTTGGGGACCCCTCCACTAGAGGACAGCAAGGCAGTCTAGAAAGTCTAGTACCTTTGCTGACATTTAGTAGTCATTGGGAGTTTTGCTGTACTTCATGCATGCACATGTGCATGCTTATACACCTTACAGAGACGTGGCACTTCACTTATAGAATTCCAGGGAAAGGAATTCATTGAGTATCTAGGAACTTCCATTACTTGGGATTCCGACATAAAAATCACCCAGAATCTTTTTGGAGCATTATTTGACATGCCTTTTAGCAATGAAAAGACCTTGAGCATTCCAATTATGTCTTATAATTTACTAAGTATTTTGTCTGTTTATTTTGGACGGTTATTTTTAAGAATGCTCGGCGGGTTCCTGCTCTTGCAGTAAGCATCGGTCAAATTCATGCATATGATTTTGGGTTTCCTTTAAGGACTGTTTTTTAATAATCTGAGTCCTGCAAGCTTTTGATCAGTGAAGCTGCAGCAAGCTGACTTAGATATAATAACAGATACATTTGATGATACTGCTGTATAAAATGGACACAGCAAATGCTGAATACAGACAGTTCTTGACTTATGGTCATTTATTTAGCAACAGTTCAAAATTACAGTGACTTACGATTGGTCCTCACATTTATGATTGTTGCAGCATCCCTTTGCTTGCCTGATCGTGAATTGAGTGCTTGGCAACCAGCAGGTATTTATGATGGTTCCAGCATCTCAGGATCACATTAACACCATCTGCAAACTTCCCAACTGGCTTCCAAGAAGCAAAAATCAATGGGGAAGCCAGCAGGTGGTTACAAGTCATAGACATGTGATATCTCACTTACGGAACGTGGCAAAAAAAGGTTATAAAATTTACCATATTTTTTGGAATGCAAGACACACTTTTTCCGCCCCAAAAGTGGATGGAAATGTCTGTGTGACTTATACAGAGAATGTTGCCAAAGCCCTCCCACCCACTGGCCCCGACCCTTTGGCCTCTGCCTCCCAGCAATTTCCTTCCTTGCAGCAAAAAGCCTGTTTCAGCTTCAGCACAGCTGATTAGCACAAGCAGCTGATTGTTGGTAGGATCGACCTTCTGATGATCAGCTGTTTCAGGCTACAGGGATTGCCATTGCCTATTGCCACCTCCACACGCCCCATTTTTGGCCTCTGTGCACCCCATTTTCTGTTCATTCTGATCCCTGCCACCCAGAATGATCCTACTGACAATCAGCTGCTTGTGCTAATCAGGCTGTGCTGAAGCTGAAACAGACTGTTCATTGTTTGCTGCAAAGAGGCAAATTGCTGGGAGGCAGAGGCAGATTTTTTCCGCCTTGTTTTCCTCCCCCAAAACTAGGTGCATCTTACACTTCAGAGTGTCTTATATTTGGAAAAATACAATAAGTGATTGCACCACTTAACAAATTTTCTGGTTCCATTTGTGGTCATAAGTCAAGGACTACTTATATAGATACATGATTATTACATTTAATAATTACCAAGCCCTCAAAATCAGTCTCTCTCACTCACTCTCTCACACACACTCTTTTGTATTCAGTCTTTTCTCTGCTTTTCTTGATAATATGTTTATCTCTAATGAAAAGTCACTAAGATGGTTGTCGCTGTTTTGTCTAATAAGTAATAGACTGAAGTGGGAGCCACTGTGTTAAGAAGAGCCTTAATTCTACACACTTGCACATTTTAAGTGTATAATATATAGAACATACCTCTTCAATCAATGTGATTCTAAAAATCTTACAAGATACAGCATTTTTTTGCTTTCCTGCCTTGTTTTTTAGTTACATTTTAACTAATCATTTTGCCTGTGATTTTTCATCCTTTTATTTGCTGGGAGTAGCTTCAGAATAACAGACTTGGAAGGAACCTTGGAGGTCTTCTAGTCCAGCCCCCTGCTCAAGCAGGAAACCCTATACCATTTCAGACAAACGATTGTCCAATTTCTTTTTAGAAACTTCCAGTGTTGGAGCACCCACAACTTCTGGAGGCAAGTCCCTCTACCGATTAATTGTTCTAACTGTCAGGAAATTTACTTCAGTTTATTTTGGTTTGTTGCAAGAAAAGAAAGGATTTTAACTTGTATTTTGGCTTCAATTTGTTGACTTTTGTGGGATTCCAAGGGATACCTTAGTACTGATGTGTAATACAGTAGCTGAAGAGATGCAAAATAAATTGGACCTATGTTCTTTGAAATCCAATTGGCATGCAGTTTATGCAAACTGAATATGCAAATAGAGATAAAAAGATTAATAATAAAATAATAATAGTTTTATAATATTTAAGACAATCTCTGACACTATCAATCATTGAAAAAGCTTAGAAGAGGTATGTATTAATCTAAACAAATACAAAAAAATCTCCTCAAGAACTTATCACAGCTCTGATTCTATTTGGAACCAAGTTGCCTAAATGTTGTGATAAAGACAGAGGAGTTTTGAACATTATAGGAAGGTTAGGGAAATTGAATCTCAGATACTGGAACTCCAATTCCTATACAGCATAGCCAGTTACAGTACTAGGAATTTTGTGACTTATTTCAATAGCTGGAAGAGCATCATTTTTTCCCCTTTTGGTATGCACATACAAAAGTGTAGCATATTATGAATAGTTCACATCATAGTAATCTCTGAGGGATATGGGAGGGGTTGGAAATAGGGAACATAAATGAGGAAACAAACAAATATTTGAAAATCATTCCTGACTATCTAATGCAGTGGTTAAACTTTACAGTATTACACATTATAGCAGTCAAAATGTATTGCAATAACAATCATCTTACATGCGTCCAGATATTTCACTCTTGTCTGTTTTCCCCTCTTCTGTATCTTGACTGTGGTTTATTATTTATTCCATTGTAAACCAAATCTGGAAGATTCTTTGTCTCTTCCACTTACTAGTTTGCAAGCAATCTCTTTGCTCTCCTCCATTCCTCTGTTGTAAAAATGATTACTGCAATTCATTCCTAAACTGATTTTATAAACCTCAACATTCCTGCTTTCAAATACTATAGATAGCTTGTGCTTTTGAGCCACTGAATATAATAGGATTCTGGATTTTAACTATTAGTAAAATATTGTTACTTTTAACATGCCATTTCCTGAAATAACTGCTATGTTTGTAGCAATCATATTTAAATAGCACCATGTTTAATTCTAGGGAACAAAACAGCATAAGCAGAGCTTATAAAACAAAGGTGTTCTTCCTTAATTATTTCTGAAATATCAAAGGGGTCTACAGTTTCTAAGAGTTATTTCTATATGTTAACAACCGTAAACTTTGCAATAAACTTTATAAATAATAAAGTAAATAAATAATTTACTACCACTGGACCAAGTTTTTCTGTGTCTTTGCATCTCAAGCTTTCATCATAAAAATGGTTTTTGGTTGGCTTTGCTTTTAATTAAATCCTGAATTTTTGAAAATGTTTATATGATTAGTTGCTGCTAAATGGCATAACGACTATCTGGATACAGAGTTACTTCAAAAACTACTCTGCTCTTCAATGGTTCCTTCTCATCAACAAACTGGAGAATGGTATCAAGTGTGGTGCTGTAGAGTTTGATCCTGAATATCATTCAAGATTTGTACTATTGACACTCATGGCCAGATAAAAGATTGCTTGCCAAATGTGTATATGTTACACAGATGTTTCGGATGGGACATATAGTACTGTAAAATACAGGTGGGCATCACAGAATACCATGACTGCACGAGGTTCCCTACTTTGCGGTTTCCTGCCATTGGAAAAGACATAAGCAATACAGGTTTTGTTTTGTGTTTTTGTACTTTCAAAAAGTGTTGACCCCTGGCAACTGTCTGGACTAGTTCTTAAAGTTTTCTTGGCACGTTTTCAAAAGTGTTTGCTGAGGATGTCTTCCAGAATTAGTACTGCACTCACACGCATCTGGGGGAAAAGATCTTTTCAGTAATGCCTGACAACAGCGAATATTTCATAGAGAATATCCACTCCAGTGTTAAATTATACATAATACAAAAAGTTGGTGACTCTTCTCGGCTTTCTATCCTTATGTATTAAGCAAAAGATGTTTGTCTTTCCTAAACAATGCTTCTGAATGAATAAGGATGCAAGTCTTGGGGAATATCAAAGCTAAACAACTAAGGAAAAAAGCAAAAGAAAATAACAATGACTTCTAAGGGAATTATCCCAGCAGTTGCTCCTTCAATCAGCACCTCCCTGTATACCCCTCAAACAAAGGTGAAACAAATAATAAAATGTAACAAAGAAGCTATAGCTCAAAACATTTTTCTTAAAATAATACCCTGTATTATAATCTGCACCTAGTTCCGGACATTTCAGAGATGTTCTTGTGACTGGAAGGCCAGACTAAGGACAATTGATGCCATGAAGCACCGCCTCACAATGATCCCCTTCAAACCATCCATTGCTTAACTGACAAGACATTAAGACTCAAACTTTGAAACTTTAGCCATTCATCATGCCAAAGAACAGTGGAGCAATGTAGATTAAAGCTCAACATGGCAGGTAAGAGCAATTACAAAAAATAAAATAAAAAATCAACTAAAGTCAATGAAAAAGAGAAATAAAACCCTCTGTGGTGCCCTAAGAGAATGAAATTTAAAAGTGATAAAGGCAAAATTCTTCACTGTGGAAATTAAATGTGACGGGATACTCAACTTGGAAAGTATTTTGAGACTTCATTACACTAGACTTCACTGTAACAGATTTGCATACTGTGAACCTATTTTCTAGGACTATTTATCTTATCTGCGCAATTACATCCTGATAGAAATACTGCAATTTGCATAATTTGCATTAATCCCCACAATGCCCATTTTTCCAGTCCAGTGGACTTTCCTCAATAACAGAAACGCCTCCTCTCTATTTTAATTGTTAATACAATTTTTTTTGTGTACGTATGTACAGAGAGGTTGTTTGTTTATAAGCAACATGACTCAGCATGTACATGGCAGTAAAAAGGTAACTGCAATTCTAGGCTGCAATAGGACTCAGAAAAGAAGTTCTACTTTTTATCTTGGCAGGAAAAAAGCAAAACCATTGGCTGAAGGAAGATGGCGGAAAGATGGGAGACAGGCAGGCAAGTGGGCTGAAGGTGAATGGTGCACTTGAATTCAAACATGATTAAGGGCAAGTAAGGTGGTAGACAGATGGATAGGCAGATCCTATGCCCAGATCCTATGCAGGACTAGAGATAGGGTGATGAAATTCTGAGCCACAATGTGTTTATTTTGTCAACTACAAAATACATTTTCTGCTTTATGCATAGCATACTCTTACTAGCGAGAAATCTAAAAGAACTGGCATTTATAATTTGCCTAACCAAAAATTTGCTGGATGTCTGTTCTTGCAAGATAAATCCATTGTTTTGTAAATTTGTTTAAAATAATATTATGAAATAAGCATAAGAAAGCCTCTTAAAATGTAAATCAATTTTGCAGTTAGATTTTAATTTATCTCAATACTCCAAACAATTCTACATCTTTGATCTGGATCATCTTATATTTCAGTGGTGGAGCTGAAAGGGGTCAGGTAGTTACAGAATCCAACCCTTTGCTGAGTCCAGAAATCCAAATGAAAGCCTAATAGATGGCTGTCTAAACTCTGCTTGAGAACATCCTACGAAGTGGAACAACTCACTTGCTGTGTAATTGGTTTTACTATCATACATGAAGAAATGCTGTTTTGCACCAAATTAGGAGATAAATTTGAATTTACTGAGAAAACTCTGTGGAAATATTTATAGTAAGCTAAATATAAGAGTTAGAATATAGCCTTATATCCCAGTCCTTAAACATTTTAAAATTATTACTTTGATCCAATGGCATCAGGTCCCTTTTACAAGGTAAGCAGAGAGGTTTCCAAAAACACATTCCACATTAATTGATACTAGAATTTTCTGATTTATCCATAAGCAGGTTATTGTCTGCATGTAGTAACATCTTACATTCCCAAGATTCTGTACTTTATCCCTAAAACTCCTTTTTGAATCTCTGTGACTCTTGCTTCCACAACTGAACACCGTAGTATGGGGCCTGAAGCTATGTGGCTGTCACGCATCACTGTCTGGGCTTACTAAACTATTGCTTATCTTTTTAATAACTGTGTTACAATGTTAAAATTTTGTGCTTCTTTTATATATGTAAACCAGCCAGTCTTATAAAATATCATATACATTTGTAAAATAAATAAATGCAACTTAACACTAATTATTGTGATTGAATAAATGACATCAGTAAAATATGTAAAACTTTCAAGAACCGCAAAATAAAAGCATTTTTAAAAAATATAAATATATATTTGGAGGCACTCCAAACTATGTACATATTTCTGAAGTGATACAATATATTTGTACCAAACCGTTTTCACTGGCCATGGATAATAGAACATGTTTATTTAAAAGTAAGCCTGTTATGTTGTCTGGTGTTTTAACAACCAGTAGTTGATAACTTTGGTTTTACAAAACCATAATATGGTATTGCTTCATTTATTCATTCAGTACGGTATTTCTGGAATTAGGAAGAGGCAATACCTACTATGTATTAGCAAGAGAAATCCTTACTATTAATAACTGTTGAATAATACATTGACTAAGAACACTTCAAGCGTATATAAAAACACTCTAGAAAAATAAATTAAAATTTCACAGGAGAGGACACGGATGATAAACACAAATAATGTTTTGGGCAATACAGTGGAACCTCAGGTTGCGAATGCCTCGGGTCGCAACCAATTCGGGTTCCGACCCAAAAACAGCATGGAAAACTTCCTTTCCGTGCTGTTTTGCTATCTGTGCATGCGCAGAAGCGTTGCTTCGTGAACAAAAGCGTGTATGTGCCATAAATCAACAACTATGTAAATTCAATTGATTTGTCCTGCTTGCTGTATGAATAAACAAACTAATCATGATTTGCATAATTCAATTAAGCTGCAGCTAAATAAAGAAGAGTTTTTGGAACACTTGCTCCCAGTAATATCCATGTGGTGTTTCTGCTGATTCAAGAACACTGTGTCCTTATTAATGTGAAGTTAAAATAATACGCTTTGTAGCAGATTTTATAGCAAAAGATCAAGAATGTTATTCCCTTTCACTTCATATTCATCTGTATATTAATCACCTTATCTAATTCTAATTCTGAAACCATTTCCCACATTACCCTTATGAAGCAAATGTCTTCCTTGTACAGAAAAAGCTGATAACCTCTCTTTGCAATTTCTTTTTTATATTGTCACTTCTGGCTACCAGCAATAGCCAGCTGGATGCCTGCCACAGACCAATGATGTATGAGCTCAGGCAGAACAGTTTTTGGAAGAAAAAAAGTCTCTCTCTTTTTTATTTACCAGCATCTTAAGACAGGAATGGTAAACAATAAACAGGCTTGGCATGGGGTCCAGAAGAAATCCAAAAAGCAACTAACAGTTCTGAACAAAGAACAGGAGACATGGTAGAATGGAATCCAGAGTTCTAAGCATGACACAGCAAGGTACAGAAACAGAAATCTGGGTAGTTTTTCTCAGAATTTTTTTCCTAGCACTGAAGTCATGAAGTCACTGAGGGTGCTAGACACCAGACTTTTCTCTTTCATGGACCTATTTGTTGGCAACCCCCTTGGAGCTGTGGAGTTTACTTCTCTGTTGGATCTATATCATACACCTCTGCTTAGGATAGCGTGGCTAACTTCAGAATCTGTGAAGCTAACTGGTTGCAAGCAGGGAGTCCTGGTGGCAGCTGGACCAGAGTCCTTATCTGTATAATACTGCTGGAATCATCCCTGCCAGGACTATTTTCACTGCCTGTTCCTAGATCCACTTCCTCTCCTCCTCATCTGATGACATGTCTAATAATAAAAGCTAGATTTAAAAACATAACATAATCTTTGTGTCTATGTGTTTATATGTATCCATTCTTAAGAGTTAGACTGTGTCACAACAGTACTAAACAAGGTTTAATACATCTTGGCTGAGAAGGGAGAAGGGCGATTAAGAAAAAGTCAGGATTGTAGCCATCACTGTATGACTTAAGCCAAGGGTCTTCAAACTTGGGATGTTTAAGACTTGTGGACTTCAACTTCCAGAATTCCTGAACTAACATGACTGGAGAAGGAATTTTGGGAGTTGAAGTCCACAAGTCTTAAAGCTGTCAAGTTTGAAGACCCCTGACTTAAAGCCCTGTAAAAGTGGAGGGAACAAAGCTTTGATCACATGGTTACAGCTGCCATCTTGACTCCCCCCCCCCTTTATAGATGCCTTTCACTAGAAGCTGACCTTGATTACAGTAAGATTAATCTTTAACAGAACCAGGATCTGTTCAGCAGGAAGGCAAATGGTTCAACATTTGTAAAAATCATGTACAAATGCTTGCATTTTAGCAGTACCCATCCTGGTAGATTCAAAGGCTCAAGATGGACTTTGTGAACAGTCTCTTTTGAGAACTCCCCAAAATCAACACTACCAGTAGATCTCTTTGGATTTAAAACTGCCTCATTGAACTCTGCTTGTACTAGGATGCAGCATCAGGAATAAATATGGTTATTAATGCGAGGTTACTAAGACCTTTTATAGCCAGCAACCTTTACAAAGAATTCTATTTACAGATTGCTGAGCCCTGGAAAACTCCAGAGAGTGGGAAATAGTGAATACAAACCTTTTCTGATTGCACATACATTCTGCCTGGAATAGGCACCTCTGATGTTTCTCTATGCAATAAAATCAGTTGGTGAAAAAGTATTCCATGTGCTCAACTGCAACATGTTTCTCAGAACAAAGTTGCTCACAAATTCCAATGCAATCAATGTTGGATTTCAAAAGAGAGAACATATAAATTTAAACACACATAACATACTTCACAGACAGGCACATAGAGAAGATCTTACTAAAGGGAAGAGAAAGGGAAAGCAGGGTCATGTTTCCAACTCACTTGCACTATTTAAAGCCATAATACTAGAACCTTTTCCACAATAGGTGTCACATTAGAAAAATTATCTTCAGGGCTCAAAGGATGTGTTTGCATGAAATGTGTTAATTGCAAGAAAAAGACAATCAGGAAATGCCATTGATAAGGATAATATGCCAAATCCCCATCATGTTAGCCTCATTTTCTGGACAGAATAATGACTGTCATCTATGAATTTTCCACAAGGTTCAGATATAGCCAAGATTATAGCCAAAGCTGTAGCAAACATAGAGTTGACAGGTTGATCTACTCAAACTTAGTCCAGGGATCCACTACTCCAGACTAACTGAATTTGTTACAATTTTGGTCGTGCTTCTGTGAACTCATTATGCAAACCAAGTCAAAGAGAATGCCTAAATGGTTAACAATTTTTTAAAAAGTCAAGATAGCTTCTTTTAAAAAGTAGAAATTTTATTCAAATGGGAAAAACCTGTCATGATTAGAAGCCCTGCCAGAAGGATAATGTGCTCCATTTTGGATTAATCTGACAACGCATATGAAAATGGGAAAAGTTACATGGAACTCTGAAATAGCCTCACATTTCATAAAGATGAACAATCAGCTTCCCTGGTCACACAATATAGTACTATATGTTAGAAACACATGTTTGACCCTGATGATCTTCAAATCAAAGAGTCTTAGAAAGTATTTTGCAGCTTATCAGGATGAGCCTCCAATCTAGCAGCCATTTTATGTAAAACTAGGGGTTAACCAGGAGAGGCCCACTGCGACTGTGGGCCTCTGGGAAAGAAATAGGGAGGATGTTAGAAAACCGATGTGAGTTCTTTCAGCAAATAGACTGGCAAAAAACAGATATTTTAACATTATTTCTGAAGATTGGGAATCACACTCTTAGTTAATATTCTGAAAGTGCAGCTAGGCATTCCAACTTTCCTAGGCAAAATATTTGTGAAGAAATAATGCCAAATCTGAGGTAGGACTTTGCCACTGCCAGCTTTTCTGAAAAGACTATTCTGCGCTTTCATCCCAATGACATCAACAATGTCAATATGTATGTCATGTTTACATCTTTCCCACAGCTTCTGGATATTTAGAATCACTAAACACCATTCCAAAGATTGCCAGTGATTATTTCCCTTTTTTCAGGTTATTGGTTGTTTAGAAATGACACACTGAACCACAAATTAGTTAACTTAGGGTACTGGACAAACTCACCCTAAACAGCTACTTTGTTTCAATGTATTATTCAAACTAACAAGCAAATCATGGTTAGATTACCACGAGTAAGTATCTCATGCAAATGCAGTCCTTGTGTGGGTCAGTCATATAGTCAGTTTCACTTGCAATCCATGAAGCACTCTACTATTCACGATGTATATATCTAAAAAGTCAATTATGGCATCAATATATGTTTGTGTGTGTCAAAAAAAGAGTAGAAGCAATATCATGATGCATGTCTTGCTACTTTTGTACACACAAAAGCGGGGAGGTCTTCCATTGTGACGCTACTTTTAGCACCTAGCCCTTTGAAACAACTCCACAAGTGTCAACTCCAAGTCAGATTCAATTCCCGATGATATATTTTTCATGTCCAAGTAGTTTTCATGACAACACAGTAGAAGTGATCTGTGATTGCCTTTGTCCTGGATTTTTCAGCTTCTCAAGTCTAGTTTGCACACACTATTTGCTAGCTTCCCATGTAAAGATTTAGCTGGAAAAGAAGTGGAAAGAAATTGATATGGCAAATCTATGCTTCTCTGAATGTGAAGAAGAAAATCAAAGTTTGCATAATCTATTTTAGTTCATGTTCACTGTACTAATACAAGCCCATATGTTTCAGAAAAAAATGAGTAATAGAATGCAAGTCGAAGGACTCCATCTGGTGGGTGAATCCATTAAATTTCTGGTTCTGTCCACAGGTGAAGCTAAACCATTCATTCATTGCCATTCACGTCCTCTTCTAGTCTTATTCACATATAAAGGAAGGAGAGACATGTCTCTGTTATTCTCAAGCAAAGAAGTTTCTTTTCAAAATTCTTAAATCCAGGGGAATAGACACAGTACTACAAACACCTTCAGTTATCATGGGTACATATCACACCATATGCATTCAGGGGATGACTCCTGATATAGTAAGACTACATTAAAGCAACATAAAACAGGGATCCTACAACAGGGCTCTTCAAACGTGATAGCTTTAAGACTTGTGGATTTCAACTGCCAGAATTCCTCCTCCAGTCCGGTTAGAATTCTGGAAACTGAAGTCCGCAAATCTTAAACTTGCCAAGTTTGAAGACCCTTGTCCTACAACAATAAAAAATGAACTGTTTTTTTAAAAATATATTTGTTTGGTTATACTCAGTAAAAGTGCTTAGAATCTTTTATCTTCATTATTCATCCACTCCCCGCTCCAAAGAAATGCTGTTTTTAAAAAGTCCACTTAAAACCCTCAAATCCTAAATTGCAAGCATGCTGGCTGAAGAATTCTAGAAGTTAAGAGTCCACGAAGTTGCTTCGAGGTTGACAAAAATTCCCTTAGAGAACAAGACTGGACAATGGCAGACCAATGGAAGGCAGAGATATTGCTGCAAAGAAAATTACACGGACGTTTCCATAAAATCGCCTCTCTGTAAGAGAGACCTATGTAAATAAGGACACTAGATTCTGAGTGCAAAAATCCGGATCCCCACTGTAGTGAACTCACTGTCCAGAGGGTTGCAGTCCTATCGAAAGATACCCACGCTCTTTAGAACGTGTATAGTGTGGAGCAAAAAAAAAAAAAAAAGGCTATCAATCCCCGAGCATTTATTCTATAGCAGGGGTCTCCAACCTTGGCAACTTTAAGACTTGTAGACTTCAACTCCCAGAATTCCTCAGCCAGCAAAGCTGGGAGTTGAAGTCCACAA
>JANHFR010002861.1:34002-48378 GCA_032468015.1 Mimophis mahfalensis | reverse complement strand
TAGCTGAAACGTGGGAGGGTTAGGGCCAACTTTGAATTGCCTTCTTTGCTGCAGGAAAGCTTCTGCATTGGAACTTCAGAAACTGGGAAAGGAAGGTGTGTATTTGTGTGTGTGACAGAGCTGCAAAGGATTTTTTTACGGGAAATTTTAAGAAAATATGGGACAGCGGGACAGAGGGAAAAATACAGGAATTTCCCAGGCAATCCGGGACACTTGAGTCAAACATTTAGCAGATTTTTTGGTTCCAAACCAATTTGGTGTTGAACAGAAGCGATTGTGAACTGAGGTTCCACTGTATACAGCAGAATCTGGATATTAAGATTTCAAGGCAACATTTGAAAACTATCTTGGGATGGTAACTTTGTGATTTGTGGCTTTTAACTGGGTGGCTTTGGTTACCAGAGTGAATTTCAGCAGTTGTTTTTTTAAAAATCTATTTTCCACTGAAAGAAAAGGGGAGAAAGAGATTGGGGATAATTTGAAAGAGATGGGAAAAATTAAGCAATCTCACTTTTTGTCCATTTTGGTCTTGCATTCACATTCCTCCAGCAAATTAAGGTTCCTTAAAAATGAAGGAACTTGTTCTACCACATTCCTTTTATATAAAAAGTTTATATCATTATTTATACCAGGGTATAACACTTCAGATAGAGTTGGAGTTTAACTCCCACTCTGGAATATAACATTGGCTATTCCCCAGCTGATTCCCACGCTCTGATTTCTACCTGACTTTTAGCTGATTGGTTCTTCCCGCTTGGAAAAATAAATTGCTTACAAGTGACTGACAGCTAGTAAGTGACTAACAGTTTTTGACTGCTGAAACATACTTTCCCATCTTAGACTAAGAGGTGCACTTCACATTTACAATTCCAGTTGGTTTTAGCATGCATAAAGATAAAAATCATCTGTCTCACAAGAGTTATACACTTCTCGGTATTTCTCCATAGATTTGCCTCCTGATTAGGAGCAAACAAAAGCAGGGCAGCAACGTCTACCTCAATTGAGCAAGTGTTAAGGGCTGCTGAAGCATTCAGTCACTTCTGATTTAAAAACAAAGCGGTGTTGTTTATTCCCAGAGGCCAAGTTGGTAGAGGTATTCGTATAGCAATTGTTCACTCAGAGACGTTTCAGCTGATTCTTTCCGAGGGGCTATTTTCTGATTCACAGGAGCTGGATATTAACTGGAGTTTCTCCCAATGCTGTTGTAGTTGTTGGATGATGTATAATGTACTACACAAAAGAGTTCAGCTGAATTAATGCTCTTACAGTCCAAAAATTAGGCAACTCATCCACTTGAAATAGTGCAGAATTTAGACAACCAATGGTGTGCTATATCAGTTTAACAATAGGCAGAAATGGTTTAAGGGAATGTTTGTGATGCTATTAAATGTTGTGAAATCAAAACTAATGAGCCAAGAAATATGAGAAAAGAGCCAAATGTTATTTATTTCCTATGAAGGAATGTAAACCGTAGGAAATAAAAGAAAAAGGAAAACAACCAACAGTCTTATTCTCATACTAATTGACGTCTTATATCAATCGATGCATATGTCATTTCCTTTGTGTGTGTGTTTTTTAAGAAGGAATATTTTAAAAACAACATTTTCCATTATGCAGAGGTGGGATTCTACCGGTTTAGCCACCAGTTTGGGGAGTGTGTGCTTCGCTGCGTGCATGTGTTCCACTCGAAAATAGCAAGGAAACTTTTCCTGCAGCTGTGGTAAGGAAAAACAGCTGAAGTACAGCAATGCGCGCTGCTGTGCCGATCAGCTGGGCTTTTAACAAGGTGAATAAAGGTAAGAATACTGCAGGGATGAGTGGGAGAGGCCAGTTTGTTGCCAGAACAACCGGTTTGCCCTAACTGGTGCGTTCTGACTGAATCCCACCCCTCCCTTTATGTAAAACTTGCATTAGAAAGCCAGTTTAGTACAGTGGTTGAGGCATCAGGCTAGAAACCTTGAGGCTATGAATTCTAGCCCTGCCTTACTCACAACTTACTTGGTGACTTCGGGTCAGTCACTTTCTCTCAGCCCTAGGAAGGAGGCAACAGACAAACTACTTCTGCAAAACTTTGCCAAGAAAACTGCATGGTTTTGTCTGGCAATCTGAAAATCAGGCATGAGTGAATGAAATTTAATAAAAAGCCTGCAGTAGGGACCAGCATTTTCAACTTATTCTAAGTCCCATAAACTATCAGCTGTCAATTTTCAGAACTCTGTACTGTGCTACTGTTGTTCATCCTTTTTGTGGCTTCTTATTCTCCTTTGTGAGGATGAAACTCAAATACTTTGGCCACCTCATGAGAAGGAAGGACTCACTGGAGAAGAGCCTATTGCTGGGAAAGATTGAGGGCAAAAGAAGCAAAGGACAGCCGAGAATGAGGTGGCTGGATGGAGTCACTGAAGCAGTCGGTGCGAGCTTAAATGGACTCCGGGAGATGGTAGACGACAGGAAGGCCTGGAGGAACTTTGCACATGGGGTCGTGATGGGTCGGACACGACTTTGCAACTAACAACAACATTCTCCTTTGCATTTTTATGATCTGACCACTAGGAGAAAAAATCAAGAATAATCTTCCTTCCAGGGATCAGGTAAATCAGATCCCAAAGAAAAAGGAAACACAAATGGAGAGCAGCAGCAGTGATAGTGAGAGAACAATGCCTTTTAAAATCTGAAGCTGATAATCTGATTTATATAATAACAAAAACACCTGAAAAACCACATTGGTGAGATGATGCTCAGATGGCTTCCGGAAGTAAACCTATTTTGATGCCTTCTACTGGATCTTGCTTGAAGATTATCCAAAATTTTGCTTCAAAACTTCTGTTTTGTTCTGAACTACATAGACTAACAGGGAAATACTGCCAGAGTTGCCCTCCTTTGATTACTTTTACCACATAGTTTCGTTGCAGATTGAATTAAGAAGAAATGTATGCATTTTTTTTCTTTAGTTACACCGAAGAGCACAGTTTCAACACTACATATTTACTTAAAATCTTTCGGAAACCCATAAGAGGGATACTTAAATTGACTTTTACTGAAATCAGTTGGGAAAAATAATCTAATCATCAACCAAGTCACAATCACTCTCCCTCTAAGCCACATAGTTTAGAGTAGAATTCTACTATTGCAATGGTTTTCATTTGTTAGAGGACTCGAATAACTTTCTTTTTTATTACATCTCTTATTTTTGTTCTGATGCATCCTGAATCTAATTCAAAATCATGAAATCCTTTGAGAGCTTTGCTGGAGAATCTATCTATCTATCTATCTATCTATCTATCTATCTATCTATCTATCTATCTATCTACATCATCATCATCATCATCATCATCTATCGTCTATCTGATTTATGTATCCACCCATTTCACAAACACATGATTTGGGCAGCATACAACAGAACAGAATACTTTAAATCTCTATAACAATCTAAAAATAAAAGGGCAATAAAATAAACATATAAAATAAACAAATATCAAGAAACTGGGAGAATAAACATAACTTAATCTCATATAGCCAGCTGTCCCTGGGATTCCCATGGCTGGTGGAAACAAACAGGTTTAAAGGGCCTTCCAAGGCTCACACAAATATGCTTATCTGAATAAAGTTCTGCATCATCCATGAAGTATTTAAAGTGTACTTACACCGTGTATTTTATTTTTCTTGCCCTAAGAAGAGTCATGCTGTCTTGTGGATCCCTGTGTATCGCTTCATAATCACACAACAAATCATCATCATCATCATCATCATCATCATCATCATCATCATCATCATCATCATCACCATATTAAATTTATATGTCATCTGACTTTCATTGGCTCTGGGCAGTTTGCAAATTGATTTGAAACTTGAAAAACAGGACAATAAAACAATAAAAAATCCAAAAAGGATTGAGATGGTAGACTAACAATCTGGGGAAAATCAGAGGCTGAATGGAATTCTGAGTAGTAACATTGGCGATTAGAATGTATCTTAATTAGCTAAGCGGGCATATAATGCCTACATAATACCCTGTAGGTGACAAATCATGGTAATTTATGGTGGCGAACGATCAGCAACCTAGTAGCTGCATTTCCAACTAACACATTTTATTGAAAAGTATAAATGAGTTTAAGGGTCCCCCAACTCCCCTTTTCTGGCTTTTCATGTCCTGGTCTGTGATGGAAAATAAATAAATAAATTCAAGACAATCCTAAATGGTTTACATTAAAGAATGCATTGGGGAATGGTAGCGAAATAGTTGACTCCTTAAAACCAGTTATGTGCAGTTGGTAATAATTATTTGTACATTTGGGATTAATTAAGATTATATGCTCTGTAATTGAGTTTAATGCTATTTTAACGTTTGTGTTCTTTGTTTTTTAAAGGGGCTGTAAGCTGCCCTGAGTCCCTCGGGAGAAGGACGGCATATAAATTTAAAACAAACAAACAAACAAACAAACAAGAATGGGAGTGCAATGACCAATGGTCAATGGCCTTTTCTCCCTATTAAATTAAGGGCAGTAATATTTAAGCTACCTCTGTCTAATTATTTCTCAAAATGCAGTCGTATAAACATATATCTTGGAGGAAGCGCCATCAAACATAGAGGCATCCATTTTTTTAAAAAACTGACTACCATTTCTCTATTATTTTCTGCAGTATTTTTTTAAAAAAATCTTTTACTTTGGATTTTTTATTTTTATTTTTATTTAATTCTAAATGGCTTTAGTGGTCCCTATTCTTACTGGAAAAATGGAACTGGGCCTTTGTGATTTTTTTCTGATCCCATTCAAACATGTTTCCATAAAGTTCAGAGGAACAAGGAAATGCATAAGGCTTCTTTTTTTTGAATGAGTGAGATCCTGTTATTCTTTCTGCAATTCATTTAGAAGTGAATTGCCTTTAAGAATCAAGGTAGCTATTAAAAATGTATTTGGGAAATGAAAACAATTGTTTGAATAAACAAGATGAGTTATTGCTCAAAAGTCCTTGTTATCATACAAAGCATCATTAATAAACACTCTTTAAAACTTTACAAACATAATGAATGTTATTATTAGGTTTTTCTAACTTCTTCAATATAAACTTTCAGATGGTGAGCACTGAGATCACTTGATATCTAAGTAGAAAATAAAAACATACTAGACAATCATGTGGCTTTTTGTCATTGAAAAGAGCCAAAACCACACTGAAATATTTTTGGCTTACAGAGATGCTTTAACTGAAAGTCAAAGTTAAGGGCTATGTGATGAAACAAGATTCATATTTTTCTTTTTTTAAAAATTGCTGGCATATAACATGGAATAATTAAATACTGTGTGTGGATGCACATACCTGTATCTGAGCAAGCAAAATCGGATTGTCAAATAGTATACTGAAAGGTTTCTTTGTGAGGCTCAAGCAGCATAGATGGCAGTAAAAGATTTATCTCCTAACCTCAGGTCTTCCTAGAAATTTTGGAAAAGGCACTATTTGAAGGTTTGATTTAAGAACAGAAGCAATGTTTAAGTGGGGAGCTAGAGCCCCTTTAAGGATTGCCTCTGTATGGTAGTTAGATTTTTCTGTTTGTTTCTTTGTTGAGTTGCCATTTCAGTATGAAGAATAATATAAAGCATCAGTATTTGTATACAAGAATGAAAACTATTAAGCCCTAGATTATTAAAATGCCAGATTTATAAGATCTACAAGAGCTGTGCTAGCACAGTGATTAGATTGCAATATTGGAGACTAACTCTGCTGACAGCCAGCAGTTAGATCCTCACCAGGCTCAAGGTTGACTTCATTCTTCTGAAGTTGGTAAAATGAGGACCCAGATTATATGGGGTAATATGTTGACTCTGTAAATTGCTTAGAGATTGCTGTAAAGCACTTTTATGATGGGAAAATACATAAGTCTAAGTGCTGTTGCTATATGGCATTTGAAAACTTTTCTAATTGTCTCTTTATATGCATGGAGAATAATTTGGGGGAACTGTACATCTGTCGGATATATATGAAATTACAAAATGATGCATAGTTAGTAGAACAGTATTTCGGAAAGGGGGATGCAGGAATTAAGCAAAAGAACAAAAAGCAGTCAGAACTTTACTGAAAAGTCTCTTTCACCCTCTGACTAATGGACTGTTACTCTTGGGAGCAGTTTAAACACAAATTTGCTATTATTGCACAATCTTTTGGAAACCATTTCTCCATATTCTTCAGGTAGTTCTCAATTTAGGACTGGCTGCTTAGCAACCATTTAAAGTTACAATGGACTTCTTTAGACAGTATTTACAACCCAGTTCTGAAGTTGTGAAGGCTGCCCCCATGGTCACATGGCACATTTTAGGTGCTCAAGAACCAGCTGCAATTTTTGCAGCATCCCACAGTCATGTGACTGAGTTTTACACCATTTTTGCAGAAAACCAGCATTTCGTCCTGGTTTTTAGCAAAACAGACTCCTAGCAAACTATTGGTTCGTTTAATGACTGGCATTTGCTTAATGGCTTTGCTTAATTTACAGAGGCTGTAAAATTGGGTCAGTCACATAGGTGATCTATTTTATGAGCATTATGATTTATGACATAACGGGCAAGCTCAATTATGGTAGTAAGTTGAGGACTATCTTTAATGGAAATGATTCAATGTATAGTGTCTGCTGCTGTAAGTATTTATATGCTTTGTATGAGAGAGGGAGAAAGAGAGGGAGAGAGAATATTTTCCCTGGCGCAGGGGATATTCATATTTCTAGTGCCATTTTCCTGATTAAAAACTGTACACCAAATCCTACTTCTTCATTAGTAAAAATATACAAGCCGGGTCTATATATTTTTATACTTTCCCTTATGTTGCTCAGCTGTTACTATATAACATTTTCTTCCTGATTTCAGAATTGTGCAAAAAGTAAAATGTCAATGTGTTTGTATGATTCACAGCTGTCACACATCCCCATATAATAATTCGATCATTTGACAATCTTGTCAAATACAGTAATTATTAATTAATGCAAAGGAAATTTAATTTTTAAATACTGAAATGCCAACAGCTTTTCTTACCCATTATCCTCCTTCCTTTTTTATCTAAAGTGTTTTTCTCCCACTGGTATACTTAGGTTGGTATAAAACGTTAATAAGAGATAAAAGTACTGCAATCATTAATGGGCTTAGGACAGATGTTAGCACTCCCCCTAGGACCTGTACTTGGGTTTTTGTCTCTGGTGAGCAAAACTATACAGGCACTGGATCAAGCTCCAGGTGACCCCTTTCTAGGAAACCTTACTGTTCAATGCTACTTTTTAATGTTTGGCAACCAAACACAACTGTGGTGATTTTCCCTTCCCTGCCATTTTGTTTGTAAAAGAGCCATAGCCAGCATGCTCCTCCTCCTCCTGTTCCAGCCATTTCTTCTTAGCCAGCACCAGTCAGCTGTGGGTGCTCCGGCTGCTTGTCAATCAGCGCTGGTCAGCTGCAGGTGGGAGGATGCATTCTGTGGCATTTTTAATTAGTTGTGCACTTCAAAATCTTTAAAAAACAATACAGTTCATAGGGGTTTGGAACAGATCGATCATATTTCCATGTAACCCAGTGGGAAAATTTGTTTCAGTTGACAACCAACTCGGTTCACAACCAAAGTTATGGAACCAATTGTGGTTGTGAACCGAGGTTCCACTGTACTTCTAAAAGAAATACGTTTTTCTTTTTTTCATTTAAGGAAGAATTTTTAGCAATATGTAAAGTTTGCAGCACACTTTTCTCTAATGCCCTCATCGCTATACGTATTTTTTATTTGTAGATCTGAATAATATATTTTAGAGAAGTACAATACTTAAAATATGTGTGCTGTTCCTCTTATTTAGTTTTTAGACTGTCTGTTTGAGAAATCTATATGAGAAGCAAACTGAACTACATTCTTTTCTTTCTCTGAGTGCTATTTGAAGCTAGGTTTTAAACTTATTTATTTAAAGAACATATGAAGAATCATAAAAAGTTATACATTTTAATAACCATTTTTGGTGACCAGTCCCCATTGTAGTGCTCTCACAAAAAACAGCTAGAAAACTTTGAACTAGAAACCCTGGATTTCCAAGAGGATTTGCACAAGGTGATTGTGAATAGACATTCCTACCACATGCAGAGGACTTGTCCTATAGATTGGATTTATCCTGTATCCTCATACAAATAAGGAATGTAGCTAAGCTCAAAAACTGTCAGGTGGAAAATGGCATCTTGGGTCAGGAGAACCATGCTAGTAGCCTCCCTCTAGCTTACATAAAGAGAGCCGGCAGGAAGATTCTTTAGAGGGCATCCAACATGACTGAATATGAATGAGGAGCTGTTTCATTCACCCAGCCTGCATTCTCTATTTTTTTAAAATAAAAGCTATTATCCGCATAGACCCAGAATCCGATTAAAAATTAAGAAAAATAATGAGGCCATTATTTACTGCAGTTCAATATGAACTGCATAGCAATATTCATTCTTCTTTAAATGTGGCTTTTTTATATGAGTGATATGCAGATATGTCAGTCAAAATGCTTGTCTAAATAGTTAACCTTTAAATATATTTAATTTAGCTTTCCAATATTTATTTAAATGTTTTAAATATTGAAAGACTGTACAAGTATTGTGAATTCCAGAGGGCTTCCAGTTTGCAGTAAAAGGCCAGAGGATGTTGAAATAAAGTAAGGAACCTCAGTGATTGCATTCATACACCGCACAAACTGTAATGTGATTTGTTTACTTTTGGTTTAGCTATTTATACGAATCCAGCCTCATGGTTTATAAATAGTGGCTTATGATTTAGCAAATTAATTGTGTCAATTGTGGTTTATTAAAAATTGTAAAACATTGTAAAATGCTATATTTTTCTTGTCTACTAACAGAAGACCAAGAATGCTATAGATTGAGGCACATGTTTATTTATTTGGAGAGAGAGGAATAACTTCCACATAATTATTATGGCAATAGTGCAAACACCTTGTACCCCAATTCTCCCTGTTCACCCTACACATTTTTTTTTGTTCCGGCTTCAAGAAATAAGAACTTGCTAATCACAAAAGTTCAACTGGATCAGAGAAGGCAAGTCTTAATGATTTCTGGGAGAGATTTGATTTTTCATATTTAATTCTCCCATTAAACCTCAGAGAGCTGTCTTTGGCCGGATTTTGCCCTTCCTGTTGCTGTTAGTCACATCAATAACATACAATTAAGCTGTTGCATTTTACCTTTGACAAGAAAAAATTAAGAAATGAGATGGAATTTCTGTTGCCAGAGCTTTGTTGGGTTTCATTGAACATAGATGTCTCCTCTAAGCTGGCATTTTACAGGCTTAACAATTTTAGTACAATTATGTACATTATGACTACCAAATCTTTAAGCAGAAAACTAGATGGGTTCATACATGTAATCCAATCTTTTAATTATTTATCCAAATGTCAGGCCATATGCTCATTGTCTCAACTGATTTACTTCTTGTCAAGAACTATTTGTATAAGGAGGCCAACAAGAAACATGAGAAGAAAGGAACCCCCGTTCTCTAAGGAACTTCCTCTTAGAGAAAATTGGAAGGGTGATTTTACTGTTACATCTACTGAATAGGCAATTGTTCCTGGATACAGAAAAAAAGAGAAAATTACACGCAAAATCTAAACTCATTTTGATTTTGTACAACAAAACTATTCCTTTTACATTCTCCTGAACGGTTAATAATTGAATGTCCTTACAAAATCCTCACATTAATTCCCTTCAAGATAAATATATTATATAAAGTTCAGAAAAGGAACAAAAAACAAACCAAAATAAAGGCTTGGAATAAGAAAGATAAGGGAAATATAGTTAAATCTAGTTCATGTAATAGCATTCTCTATAACTCTCAGTCCCAATCTATTGATGAAACCAGTTTTGCATCCTCCATCCTAACAAAGCCTAATATATTGCCTTTTTTGCTTTTAACGTCTCATCTTTATCTTTTATAGCATCTCATCAAATTTATCCAACCATGACCATGTATTTTCAAGGCCCCACCAACCAAAACCTTTAAGCTCCATTAATTTTCATGTTGTCGTTCAGTATACATATAAATGTTTCCCAGTGAACCCAAGGTTGATTGGGTGAATTGAAATGATTGGCTGAATTGAATCCAGTACTGATTTACTGAAAGAATTGGTAATATTCATAAAGCATTCAATGTGCTCATTTTAGGTTAGATAAGTAGAACTTGAAATTTTTCAGGAGTATAAATGGGTATTTTATAGATAATGCCTGACCATCTCAAACACGGCTTTGTCTGTATGGTGCCTAAGTGAGGAAATAGCCTATTTGAGGAAATCAGCCCATTTTTTCTCTTAAGCAGAAATTTAGTAGTCATCACTTTCATCTAATTTTTCAATGTTACTGTACTACGTATTGAATTTTTAACTGGTTTATATGTGTTATTGATTTAATTGATATTGAACTGTTAGCATGTTTTATTTAGATGTCATTTATTATGCAAACGTTTTAGTTATATACTTTGACTGATTTTTAATTAAGAAATGTCATTCATTTTATGTCTGTATTTTGATTCTAGCTGCTTTCAATATAAATAATAAAATGTTGGTAGAAATAGGGTTAATTAAATTGAAGGTCAATCAAAATAGTTACAGTTGAATTAATCATTTTTCAAGTAGCCATCTGAAAGGGTGACAGAACTTACCCAGTTTTTACACTTCTAGCACTTCTCCTGATTAATAAAAATGTACCTTTGTCTTAGACCATGGGTGTCATACTGAAGGCCCCTGGGCTGGATCTGGCCCACGGGGCTGCCCTGGAAACAGAGAAGGACCAGCCTGCAATGCCTCTGTCAGTGAAAACAGAGCTCAACTCCCCAAGCTCCAATTTCACTGGTGGTGTGTTTTGGGCCACTAAATGCTCCCTCTCCAAAATGAGTGACATAAAGCTGTCCATGCCTACCTTGGCCATGCTCCCATGTCCCGGAGGTCAAACACAACCCAGATGTGGCCCTCAATGAAATCGAGTTTGACCTCCCTGTCCATACTATTCTCAATACCACTTGATGCAGATGGCTCACTATGTAGCCCTCCTACAAGGAATCGGGTCCCGATTAGCATTTGTGAAAAACAGAGCTCACAGTCCTGTTACATAAATGTTGTTCTGGGCCCAAAGCTGCACTGAGGATCTTTGGAGATCATACAAAAGGAATCTTTCAGATTACGTGAAGAAAATTTAAGAATATAATGATCAACAGACACACAATTTAAAAAAATGTAGCTATTGAAAATAGTTGTAGTAATTTCTACTTAAGTAATAATAGTCTCCTGATTCCTTCATGTGTTTAGGTAACTTGATCTGATAATTTTATATTTTACAGAAGTACCATTATATATTGTTTTCTGTACAGTCTATAAAATGTGATTCAGTGGGCCACTGTCAGGGTTTTTCTTTTTATCATTGGTGAGGTTATTACAAACCACAACAAAATACACTACTAATTATTCAGTATGATATAAACTATATAGTTATTAAATAAAATTAACAGGAAAATAAACTATTTTAATATAAAAAAACCCATATAATATCAATTTGGGATTTATTCATCTTTCATCTGATTATTAGATGAAGACCATATAGAAGTACTTTGTTCCATCTTTTAGTTTTTGGACTATAAAAATGTTTAAAAATAGATAACAAATATCTGGAATCCATTCCTTAAGATCAAGAGGGTAAGGGTTTTTTTAAAAAAACTTTTTTCATTTATGTATTTTGCTCAGTACCACATTTGATAAAGCCAGTGGCTCATAAAATGACAAATTCTGTCTTTATAGTATAATTTAACATCATGCTACTTCGCCATATAATTTTGAAATAACCACAATTTAACAATAATTTAAATTTGCATATTGAAATGTCTTATATATTAATTCAAAGATTTAAACTGCCATTAAACTTAGGCAGTGTTAGAATTAGATTTCTGTTAATAACTGTGACCGATATTACTATATACATTACGAAATGAAGAAAAAGAATTACAGTAATTTCTGACTAATGTAGAAAATTTTGCAAGTTTAAAAAGTTGAATATAAGGTCAGGAAAATTCAAAGTTCAGATGTGGTAACTAAGATCTAACAGATGTGGTAATTAATCTTCAATGAAGTTTATTGTTAAAAATGGTTTCCATATTGAGTTAAATTCTAGATCAGGTATGTTTGGGATATTATGGATCTTATAAGGGAACTTGCCAAGGCATCAGGACCATACTATCTTGTACATAGGTACACCATAGACAGAATATAATATCTCAGAATTTTTAAAACAACCATTATAAATCAACTGATTTAAAGTATTTTCCCATGTTTGACCCAGGCCTTCCAATAAAATATCTTTGCTGCTATCTTCACATTTCAATTATACCACAGCTTCAATTTCTCCTGTAATTTTGGGACCAAACTGCTAACCTATTAATAACTAATATTTCTAAAAGCTTTCAAGCTGGAAAAGAGCATACCCTTTTACTAGACTTCGGTGCTTAAATTTGCCAAGTTTTCAAAGACACCAGATGTTGGATCCAATTAGACAGTAATTGAAAGATAGTATTTAGACAGGTTCTCAGTCCATAGAAATATAGGTGTTAGAATGAAAGTACAATGGTTAGAATTGAAAATCTGGTCGTTTAAAGTCACTATCAAAAAGCAGTCTAAATCTGAGCACAATTATTTAGGGGTTTTGGCCTGCCATCAATATTTTGTCAGTAACTTCTACAAAATATCTAAAGGTAAAGTTAAAGGTTTCCCTGTGCAGTTCTGTCTGACTCTAGACATGGTGCTCATTTCCAGTTCTTGGCAGAGGGAGCGAGCATTGTCCAAAGACAATGGTCATGTGGCCAGCATGACTATGCACCAGAGGCACATGGAATGCTATTAACTTCCCTCAGAAGTGGCACCTATTTATCTACACTCATTTGCATGCTTTCAAACTGCTACGTGGGCAGGAACTGGGACAAGGAATAGAACCTCACCCCTTCCATGGCGCTTGGGTCTTGAACCCAGGCTGCCAGCTTTCCAGCTGACAGGTTCAGCATCTTTAATGACTGAGCCATTGTACCCCTCCATCAAATAGCTATTAGGAATTAGTATTTGAATCCTTCTTAAAATATACATTAGTCTTAAGGTAGCATTCATCTGAAATTCTATATATTGATAGTCAGTTCAGTGAAAAAAAGAGATAAATTCTAAATAAACAATGGGATCTCATATTGTCAGTAGGCTATCTTGTGAGGTGTTGTTTCTCAGGATCACTTCATTTCATTGTTGTAGCAAGTTTATGTATGCTTTGTTAAAAAAATTCAAAGGCAACAAGTGTATTTCTAATAACAAATCACACTAAAAATGCCTCAATACATAATCTGCCCATCTTCATTTCTTTTGGACCTTAATTTATGACTGTTAGCATCAGGGATCAATGCTACCATTATTTTTCTGTGCTGTTTTATGACAAAATTATTTGTAGCTTCATTTTGATGAGGGCAACTTTTCTCTTATTTTCGCAGCCAGATGTTCCTCCTTGCCTCTCAGAAGAGCAACTTAATGCCCTTCTGGAACAGTGTATGCAAAGCCTAAAAAGAGGATGTGATCTTAATCTGACCAGCTGTCAAGAAAATTCTGATGAGAGGACAAGCCCTTGTGACATCTTTGAAGAGAATGTGCCAGAGTCTAGGAATGAAGTGTTAGATGATATTCAGCTACCAGAAAATGAGGAAATGCTTGAAGATGAGTGTAAAGATACATTTTCAAAGGAAAATATAGATTCCTGCTGTAATCCCAGCAAGACCTTTTTTGAATTTCCCATGTTGGAGAAAAAGGGAAATGAAGAAGACCAAGAGGAGGCACCAGACGCTTCTAATGGCTCTGAAGATTTCTTCATGTCAAAGGTTCTCAGTATAGACAAGATGAAAAAGCCTCCCTTTCCTGATGAACCTTTTTATTGTGTCAGCATGAACAATGAACTTTCCACAGATGCCAGCATTCCTAGCATACCACTAAAAACCAGAGGAGGTGAGGCTGTTAATGAACTTTTAGACCAACCATTTGATTGTGATTTTAAAAGTCCAGACAAGTCAAGCAGGATTTCATTAAACATATGGACTAATGTTTGGTGGTTATGCTGGTTTATGCGCAAAAGCACAAATAGATGTTGAGAACAGCAGACCATTTCAAAATGTTTTCTGAGATTTTTTTTACCTGACATAAATAGCAATGAAACTAGTTCTCTTTTAAAAAGTACCAAATACATTTTTTTGTTAGTTAGCTGTAATGTGGAATAGGCATTTATTTATTTTATTTTTATTTTAATCCAATTTATATGCCGCCCTTCTCTGGAGACTCAGGGTGGCTTACAATCTATAAGCACAACTCAATGTGCT
>JANHFR010002861.1:19672-29742 GCA_032468015.1 Mimophis mahfalensis | reverse complement strand
CCTTCCATCCTTCCGAGGTAGGTAAATTGAAGACCCAGACTGTTGGGGGCAATAAGCTGACTTTGTAAAAATGCCACCAGAGGTGGGGGGATGCGAAAGCCCCAATAAGCAGGCATATACTAAAGAATGAAGGCTATTGCTAAGCACGTTGGATTGTGCTTAAAGATTGTAAGCTGCCCTGAGTCTCTGGAGAAGGGCGGCACATAAATTGGATTTTAAAAAAAAATGTTTTCAGAGTTTTCCAGAAGGGTTGGGGCTAATCTTACCTCTGATTAACTGAAAAGCAATATTAGCATGATGAAAATCTGTCATATGAGTACTAAGCAGAAACAAGAAAAGCTTCCTATTTGGATGGTATTTTGCACACCATTAAGGCCTTAACATAGAAAATGGTATGCAAAATACTATCCAAATAGGAACCTTTCTTGTTTCTGCTGTAACATTTAGTACTCATATAGTGATAGATCTTCCTCACTTTGTAGAAATCTGTTTCACAGGTATAAATACTCACAGGTATAAAGACAGATCCTGTGTGGCGTAGTGGCTAAAGTGTTGGACTTGCAACGGGGGGAGACAGGTTCAAGCCCGCCTTCAGCCATGGAAATTCTGGGTGATTTTAAACTGATTGCTCTCCTTCAGCATAATCTGCTTTACAGAGTTATCAATGAGGGGTGAGGATACACCACCTTGAGTTCCCGAATTAAAGACAAATATAGATCTGATATGTAGATCTGATAAATAAACAATTCTACATAAATTCCTCACCTTGACCCTGATAGGTAGTAAACATGAATAAATTAAATACTGATTATTCATCTTGCAAATTAAAAAATTCTGAATACATTTCCTTTGTCATTGATAAATTTTTTTCCCTTGGCAATTTCTTCTTAAAATCAATTTTCTATTTTCTAACCATTTTTTTTCTATCATTTCTTTTTGTCTTGTGATTGAAGTGCTTGGAATAAGTAATCAGAAAAGATTTAAGACCAGAACAGTAATGAATCTGTACAAACAGTAGGAATCAATAGGCTATTTAGTTTAGAGATGTGTGAAACATTCTGTGTGCCAAGTTGTTCCATGTTTCTCTGCACAGCTCAAGTTTGTCAGAACTGAAACTCAAGTTTTGAAAGGTTTGTTCCATTTGCAGAACAGAATTGGACCATTTTGCCCTGGGCCTGGTCTGAAACATATTTATTCCAGGGTAATATACTGGAGCAAGGGAAAGCATGGAAACAGGCAAAAATGCAGCAGCTGGGATGGCTGAAGAGAAGGTAGGAGAAGACTGGGAAAAGTACAAGCCAGGAGAACAAGTGAGATGAGAAGATCATTTTCACAATTATTCATGTCTTGGACGCTTCACGGTTGGATTGCAGCATATGGTGGTGCTGCAATCCAACCATGAAGCTTTATGTGCTGCTGGCCTTGAAGATGTTGGAAGCTGTAGCTCACAGGTATCAAACTTGCTGCATTATATTGCTGTCATGTGGGGTTTCATGATGTTTTTCCCATTCACAGAGCTGGGGTGGGCATGGCCTGCACGTGATGCATCCGGCCCACAGACCCCCAGTTTGACCCCCACAGCTGATCCAGAATTTAGCACACAGGTAATTATGGTCACACCACAATATGTCCATGTAAACTTGTAACTTTGCAAGCTACATTCATTACCAGTTGGCTTCTAGAAACAATTCAAGATGCTTGTGGTCATCTATAAAGCTCTTTATGGCATAAAACTTGAATATTTACAGGACAACCTCTGCCTCCTGAATTGTTTTTTTCTGTCCTATAAAATCAGATCAGATCAGTATGCTTCAGTTAAGTAATTGGACCCAGCAAATATCATTTCTTTGTTGCTGTGTTCACCCTTTGAAATAATATTACTCCTGAGATCCATATGTACAGGTTCCCAATGGCTTTTAGGCAGGGGTTGGCTCCAAATTTTTTTTACAAAGGGTTCTCTGCTTAGTTGCTGGTTGGGTGTGGCCATGGTGGGCATGACCTAGTCAGCCTCCTGCACCATGGTGAGGAGATGGATTTTTCACCCTCCCCGAGCCTACAGGAGGGTGAAAACAGCCTCCCTGGGCCCATTTCCAGACTCCCAGAATTTCCGGGAGGCCCATTTTTTGCCCTCCCGAAGCCTTCACATGGGCCCTGCACTTACCTGGCATCCAAAACAGGCCGTGTGGAGACTTCTGGGATGGGTGGGGTAGGTGGGGCCAACCAGGAGTGGGATGTGAACTGGGCAGACTCTTAGCAAGAGGTTCACCTGAACCCCTGTGAACTCTCTGCAGCCCACCCCTGCTTTTAGGAAAAATGTTTGAGAATTGGCTGTTTGCACTGTATGTAGTTTAAAGTGGGAGATGGCCTTGCTAATAATGAGCCTGTATGGTCTTTGGGGTTGATTTTGCTCTTAGAAATTGGATGAATGGATGTTGTATAGCAGCAGCTGAGGGGAGGAATGTGAAGGCACTTGAAAGATATTGAACAGGCAATCCAGTTAGGTATGTAATGCTGGATATCAATGGCAACAGCTGATGAGAGAGGGATGGAGAGGACTAAAAACATGACTGGGATATCAGCTCCTGGAAACTGCAAAGGAAAGAAGCCTCTCTATGTTCACCTGAACTGCAGAACAACAAAAGTAACCCAGGCTTTGATTATGCTGAATCATTAATGGTCCATGGCTGGCCCAATAATGATTCAGCATAAAAGGAAAATATATTTTGTCCAGAACAAGTTATCACATTCCAAGAGTCTCACAATATTGTTTTGGATTAGCTATAATTGGCCAAAATACAATCCATAATGCTTTGCTTGTTCTGTTTTTTTTTTCTGAAACAAGATCCGGTGGGTTGAACAAAATAGGTGCTACTTACTCCATTCTCCCCTCTCTGAATATCTCCCAGCATGGTTTATCCCACCAACCTGCTTTCCCTCCTCCCTCCCTGGTTCTCCTCATCTCATTGATGTCATTGGCTTTTTCTGGTTCTTATCATTGCTATCTCCCAAAACGCCCACTTCTGTCCAGAACAGCCATATTTCTTTTCATATCTTGCAACCCCATTCTCCTCAAAAGAGCTCAGTTTTTCCAGATAAAGAATCAGTTTTATTTTGGTGATGGTCAGTTTTATTTTGGTGATGGATCACCCAAATCCATATAGTCTACACATAAAATTTTCATATGTCTAATTATTGCCCTTTTATATTTTATAAAGTATGTTTCCGTACTAATACTATATACCATTGATTTGAATTGCTATATATAGCAACTAGACTACCAGTGAAGCACACAGCATTCTTTTGCCAGTAACTATTTACCTCAGTGGTTCTCAATCTTCCTAATGCCGCGACCCTTTAATACAGTTCCTCATGTTGTGGTGACCCCCAACCATAAAATTAGTTTCACATACACCTGTATTTGTATTGAAATATGTGTTTTCTGATGGTCTTAGGCGACCCCTGCAAAAGGGTCGTTCGACCCCCAAAGGGGTCCCGACCCACAGGTTGAGGACTACTGATTTACCTGAAGTGATCCATAGAATGACCGTGGGCAGGCAAAAAAAGCAGTGAGATTGGGAATGACCCTTTGCTTGTGAGAAGTTGGCAGGGAGTGTCAGAAACAATGATCCCATAACCTCAGCTGACTGCAATGGCACTGCATTGACCACATATTTGTGAATACATCTGGTATGAGGATCCTTGAAGTTTCAAGTAAGGCTCCTGGGTTTTCTACGCATTATTTAAGTGGGTGCACTTGAGGTACCTTATTTCCAAAATTGTTGCCCTATATTAAATTGTTTCGGCTAATTGAAGGTTACAAACAAAAAAATAAACAGGACAGTTTTAGTGGCATATAGATGGAAGAAGTATTGAGTCCTTTGGGAGTTGGGTGGCCTAGGAATTTAAATAATAAATAACAAATAAACAAACAAACAAACTGGAATAACTCCCCCCTTTTTTTTAATGAAAACAGGAAGAAAAATATAAAGCCATAGCTAAAAGTTGTAAATATAAACTTTGAAAATTTTATTTCATGTACATGGGAAATTTTATCACACAATTTACATCTTTGAAAACTGTAAAATGGTTAAAATGTGTACAAAATATGTTCATTCTTTGAAAAAAGTATTTACTAATAGCAACACTACTGGGGAGGAAAATCAAATTATTCTTCAGTTCAGTGTGCAAATGAAATAGAAAAGTAGAAATGCTACAGTCCTACAAGTAGCATTTCCTGATAATTTATTTAAATAGAACATCTACACAAACAGGCGATTAACTATTCCAACAGTTATGAAAACAAATAATTTATACAAATTCAAGGAATGGAATACAAGATGTCAGAGAGAAAAAAATCTAACAAGAATATAAGAAATTGTTCTCAGCACTGTTCCAATGCTGTTTTCTTAGCTGGGAATATGAATTTTGACTATATACAACTTGCAATATTTTTTTTTAAAAAAAACCTTCTTCTAATACTACAGTAGCTTTAAATTTTGTTAGATATTTAAACTCTGCTTGATCCAAAGGTTTTGTTTTTTTTCAGTCAAACAACAATGAGGTAATATTTGTATGTATAAAAGATTCACCTTTGACATTCCTTGTTTTCTAGTAAGAGGGTTGTAGAGAAAATGAAGCTAGTCCTATACTACAAGCAGTCTTCAAATGATGCTTCAAACATCCCCCCTCCCCCAATGTAATGTGTCTTCTGCCGTCCATACTGGTGAGAAAATTGGGTATTCTGTTGGAATGAAATGATGCTCTTAGTCCTCAGTATCCTCCAAACAGATCTTTTCTTTTTTATTTGGCATTCTGACCAACAGGAATGTACCATAACCTTAACCAGCAGTATTACAAAGGTGATAAGGCCAACACATGAATACCTCTTGTGCAAATAGCATAGGTCAAGGGATTATGACCTATAGTAATTTGAAGCTATTCCATTTTTTTTCTTGACCTACAGGGACAGTCAATATGTATAGATTTTCTGCTTTGGCAATATAACAGTAAGTAGCCTGCTTGGTTGCTTTGTCAGCTGTTTTGCACAGAGGAAGAAAACACACTGGAAACAATTCCTACACATTGCTTAGGGGAACTTACTATTTGCAATCTAAAATACTCTTGCAAGTAACTATCAAAATTCATTTAGAACAATAAATAACCTTTATTTACAATCTTTCTGTCATAGAAAAATGTAGCAAAATGGATAGTCTTGACGCATTGTTTCTGTTTCAATCTACAGTCTTTTGTTATTCAGAACAGGCAGGATAGGTAAAAAATAAATATTTTACATTTATTTTATCTACAGATGCCTTCCACAAAAACCATTTTTGGAACTTTTTTTTTTTTTTGCATTTTGTAGAACAGAATTTTAGCATTTAACCATACTCATCACTCACTGTGCTTTTGAAACTTGGATTAAAATGTTTAAAAAGTTACTGGAGGCCCCCACAAGTGCTAAATTGAGATGAAAGTGCTCTTTGACACTTTTAATATTGTTGCTGGATCTGCATGAGAACCAGACTGGACGCAGCAGCAGAGGAAATCTTGCTTTACCCATATGTTCCTTGCTGTCCATTTCCCCCACATAAACCTGCTTCAATCAAATGTGCCATTATTGTTTCATTTGCCCCATTGTAGTATTTTTTAAAAAATCATTAATATTGCATGTGGCTAGTTAGCAAGTATAACTTGCAAGTATTTTCCTACACAATTAAGTAAAGTAGGTCCTATATGTGGAAACAGAACTAAGGTATAATCTTAGGTGTGAGCATAAAGTGATCCGTACTGATGAATTAAGTGGGGCTTACGTTTTGCTCAGACATTTTTGGATAATGCTCCAGGACAACATGTAACAATTCATCCAATTTACCCTAGGAAGCATAACAGTCTTTTAGAAAGTGAGGCAAACTCAAACTTAACTCAAATTATCTTCCCTTCCTTCTTCTGAAACCTCTAGTTTAATTTTAAGTAGTCCACATAAAGATGCCCTTGTTGCAAAAGTGCTGATCCATTGGACCTCCAGTTAAAAAGAGGCAGTGACAATGCCCAGCTATATAAACATCTTTCTCAAAGAAATAACTATTCATTTCTGAAGTGGAGGAATGTCCTTGTTCCTGAAAGGCATGTTTCTTCTGTGCTAACAGAGGTCAGATGGGAAGATTTGCAAATTTCTCTCTCTCTCAAAAGCATTCCCTCGAAACAGGTCATGTAGTCTGAGTCTCAAGAAGGCAGAAAGAGGAATCAGCAAAAAAAGAAAAAAAGAAAAAAAAAACACAACAAAAGGTCCACCAAGGTTCCTAGAAATTTAACAGTTCAGAAGGTGCAATACCAGCATTTTGAATTTCTATAATGAATTGCCTTCCAATCATTGATCTGCAAAAAAGAGACAGAAACCATCAATTGTTTCGTAATGAAGCAACTAGAATTAGAGATACATTTATAAAACAGTAATCAACACACAAAACAAAGACCTAACTGTACTTGTTTTTGTACAAAAGGTGAAGTTTCAAAGGAAAATATACCAGAGTAACAAGCCTACTGTTTTCTAATGAAGCAGTTGCACAACTCAGATATCTGTAGTTATTTCATTTAAATCACTTTAAATTTAAAATCCTTTCCTTATCCAGCAAATAAACTTATTTTAGAAACCAAACTTATTTATATTTATTAAGTGTGATCTAATACTTCTTTTTTTAAAAAAATACTGAGTTTATAAAGATGATGATATGAAATTAAATCCAAAACAAGGGTATTCACGTATATTCTCACCTTTACACTCATATTTTAGATCAGAGAAGAATATCATTTCCTGAGAGAAGACAAAGAGTCCTAAGCGACCACCAGCATAGGTTTTGTCATAGAGAGGGCCAGAGTCAGCCATGATTTTCTTTCCTTCATACATTACCACTCTGTAAGGGAGAGCAGCGATAATTAATCTTTAGCATGAAATAACATACTTACACTGTAACCCTGAACAAGCCTTTCCCAAAAGATCCAAATTGTTCAGTCTATATCGGTGACGCTTACCTAATGAAGCCAGTTTTTGGCCTGTGAGTGAGACGCCATCTATATGCAGTGAAATCTTTCCAACCTATCTGACGAGGGTCATGCCACAGGGTTTTTACCTGAAAGGTAAATGTAAGGATGAATTGTGCATTGCAATTACATTTATATAAGTCCTGGAGATAAACCATAAGCTCTCAGCAGGTACAGAAGAGTTTTCTTTTTTTAAAAAAAAAAAAAGCTGCTTGTGCTTAAAATATTTTATTAAGATAACTATGTCTTACATTACTGTAATTTGCCAAGGTTTTTGAAAAGAAAAATGAGTTCATTATTACCTGTCCAACAGTATTCCCAGTATGCCACAAGGCATTACGAAGGTGCATTCCAGGACCTGTGGTGGAGTTTACTACTTTGATAGAAAGACCTGAATATCCTTGAGCTTTGGTAGGCTGTGATTCCCAGTATGTTTGGGTAACTTGTTTCCACATGACCACATAAAAACGGCTGCTGGATTGATACCCAAATACAAAGCCAGCGTAGTCATCATCTCTTTCAGTGTTAATGAAGAAAGTACCACTGAAGTCAACAGCATTAAATTCATCAAAACCTAGGAAAAAGAAAAACAAGATGTCAATTCATGCTTTAAAGTCCATGTAAAGTTTTCATCAACGCATCTCTTTCTCTCTCAAAACTGGTCTGGGGTCTGTGTTCAAAACTTCTAACGAAAATATATACTTTCTGGGTGATTATGTTTCCCCCCTCACTATTTGCATCGTTGAAGCGTTTTTATACAACAAATTGGAATTAAGTGGAATTGCAACTATGATTCATAACAGCATCTTAAATCACGATTGTGCAATGCTGCATCTTTCCAGCAAAAGCAAAAGCGAATAGGCATACTGAACAGGGATCCAGTATTCAGAAAGAGCTTTTTCATGTATATTCAGAAGTTCTGTTGTGCAGACTTGTTGTCCTATTGGATAAGGCTTAAGGGAGCTTAAGCAACATTGTTGTTGTTTAATTTCCTGAAATCCATGTTTTTATCCTTGGTCTCTTTCCTTCAGTGCCTGTTCATTCCAAAAACTGAACAGCTGGCATTTTTAAGAATGCTTTATGAAAAATGTTTTTTGAAAAAAAATAAATTATTAAAACAATTGTAAATGTGGTGATGAGGTGAAGGAATGTGAATGTGAGGATGAAGAATAGCAATATCCTAATACAACAATATGTTATTTGTTGACCAGAAGGAGAGGATTCTCAGTGGATGGGTGGCCAGGCACTCACATATAAAAGAATCCAAAACTTTGAGGCTCACCGATAGCAAGTCCAGGATCACAGTTGACAGTCTGAACCAGTTCTTTGCCTTTGTGACGAACAATCCAGTTGGGATCAATTTGCGATGTTCCCTTCGGATCCAAGGGAATCATCTGGAATCGACGGAAGTCTGTCTCACTTATTTGAACATTTTCAGGGCAGACGTCATCAATGTCGTTAACGTTATCATTGTCAAAATCATCTTTGCATGCATCTCCCCGCCCATCACCTGGCAAAAAAGAGGGGAATAAGGGGTGAGTTCAGAAAGCAAGAAATGAACATCAGAGCCAAAAACGTGGCATATTTTAGACTTCCAGTAGCAGACAGCTTGAGCAATTATACACATGAACCAGTTCAAGAATTAGCTAAGTGGCTAAAGTAATTTTTAAATAACAGCAACTTTTAAATGTTTAAACAGGAAAGCCTGTTTAAACATGTCCTTAAAGCCTGGCTGTGTTCCCTGATCCTGGATTACCATGGGTGGTATATGCCCCTTGGAAGATATTTCAGTTGTTTAATTGATTGCTTTTTTTCTCTAGACTTTGTTGCTATTGTTTTTTTCTAGATGTAGAAAAAGTATGTACTGTATGTGTGTACAGCCTGCCACTCAGAGACATACAAATTGGGATAATGTAACATTTTAATAAATAAACAATTTAAATATTACAAGGAGTAAAGGTATGCTGCATTTGCAGAAAAACAACATATTCATATTAATGCTTTTTAGTAAACCACATTGAAGACTGCATTACATGTCTAAATGTTATGCCGTCTCTTTCTAGTTTCATGCAAATGGTCTTTCTTACCATCCGAATCAACTTGGTCGGGGTTGGGAACCAATCTGCAATTATCTCTGTCATCAGGAATACCATCATTGTCATCATCGTGGTCACAGGCATCTCCTTTCCCATCTTTGTCATGGTCAGCTTGGTTCGCATTGGGCACATAAGGACAGTTATCGAGATTATTCTGGTGGCCATCTTCATCAATATCCTGGTTGTCATCACACTTATCCCCTATGCGGTCGGAATCTGAATCCATCTGGAAGCAAAATGTGGAATACGTCAGGACAAAGATTTGCAATCCCTGGAAGACAGCATCTGGAAACAGGAGGCAATCCAGATGCCTCCAAGGGTCAGGTTGAATCCTTCATTTCAGTAGCTTGTGAAGAAGCGGTTTTTGCACACATGGGCCTTTCACTTTACTAAAGCGAATGGAGATAAATATGTATAGGATGCTAATGTGCACTCAAAGTTTGGAATTATTGGGAACTTTAGCTCTGTGAAGGATTCATCTAAGGTTAGTGGAAGATAACCTCCTAGCGCCTATCCAGTTTGTTTTGGCATATTGGGGAAAAGTCAAACTTTGCTATGGCTTCTATTACCTATAGTGTATTTTAAGGCTGGTAGAAACTGTAATGGTTCTGACTTTCTAAAATATAATCAAATGATGGGTGGACAGAATGTCATATATGTTGAAAGACAAAGAAGATTCTGTATTTTTTCAGAATTGGGACAGTTGGTATAGATGCTTAAACAAGAGTGGAGAAGGAAAAAGGGCCTAATAATGGAAAGATGTGAAAGATGTCTATATTATGGGATAGGATGATAAGGGAATAAGAGTGTCATTTAGATAGATGGTATTATAATACATTTTTGATTATAAATGTATGGTTGGGACAGTTGATCTTTATTTCTGTGCTGTGGAGCTATATTATTAAATAGAAGGGCAAAAGAATATCTGCCGGGCTG
>JANHFR010002860.1:112484-127719 GCA_032468015.1 Mimophis mahfalensis | reverse complement strand
ACAGGAAGGCCTGGAGGAACATTGTACATGGGGTCGCAATGGGTCGGACATGACTTCGCAACTAACAACAACAACAAGCATACTAAAGCATTGATTCTCAAGCCAGATAGCAAAGCAAGTAGGGTAATGCCTTCAAATGCCTACAGTTCTTCCTACTTTTGTCTTTAAAGGCCAACATGCAACACATTGTTTTAATGCAGCTAGTTGCTTTACAATTTAGATCAACTGCCTCTCTGTTGGAAATATTGCTTCTGATTAAATAACAATGTGCCTAGCCTAAAACGTAGTTATTATTAAATTTCCCGAGGAGTTACTCAAGGGCTTCAGTTAAAATAACTTTTAAGGCTACCTTTACTTCTTTGGGGGTTCTCCAATTTCTAATGCACACTCTGGATAATTCTGCAGGATGGGTTCCCCTTTCCCCACGGGATACCTCTATAGGGTAGACAGATCTCATGCTTTTCCTTACATAGCAAATTTAATGATGAATTGTATTAGACAGAATCTGTATCTGTTTAGCAGCCTGAGACTGCCGTAATTAAATTATGTTTTTCTTACGTAGTCATTTTTGTCTTCTCCTTTTTGTCTTCTCCTTTTTGTATTCTTTGCCAGCTTCTTAGTCAGTTTCAGCTTTCTTGCTGCCATGAGATACTCTCTTGGTGAGAAATCCCTTATCTATTCTTTCCTCAATTCTTTCCTAGGCTTAGATTGTTAGCCAGAAATAGTATATTTAGCTAGTCATTTGAAAGAATGACAGTCTGTCACAAGAACATTTATATAATAACATAGATTAGAACAATGAAAGCAATGGTCTTTCCAATAGATATGGGTGGCGGAGAAAGAGTCTGAAAAAGCAGAAGAGAAATAACACTGGCATTTCTAATTTATGGATCTAGAGACGGTTCCTATGAGAATAATGGAGTGCAAAAAGAACCTATCAAACAGTCCTGGACCAAAAAAAGGTTAACCATCCATTGAAGCAAAGATCAGCAAGCAGAAGTTACATATTTGGGGCACGCAATGCAGGTAAGTGATGAACAAGAGAAAAATCATTATGTTTGGCAAGGCTGAAGGAAGGAGAAGAGAATAACAAGGGATGAGATAGAAAGACAGAAATCAAAATGGCTACTGCAATTCCCTTGAAAAAACTATTAAGACAAGTGAAGATGGCAAGATATAGTCACCAGAGATGATCCAAAATTGATGGCACTTGATTATCTGTTAAATAAAAAATGCAGTGTATGAACAAATTATGCTAATAAAGCAACATTAAAAAGCATTTGTGATAAGCTGTTCGGAGATAATCTAAAGATGACAGCATTGGAGTTTGAAACAGTATTCTCAATAATATGCCATTAGAAGCACACTATAACTTTTCTCTCAATGTAGATGTCTACATTAAGAAATTCTCATATAGTACAGGTTATACTGTAGGAAGTATATCTTTTGTACTTATGAGCATTGTAGATGGAAAGACTGAAAAAATTGTTATTATGTTCAACTGTATATAAATAAAACTGAGAATCATGATGCACACCACTGTGATTACATTCAGTTGTATGTCCTTTGGCTTCATTGGGCAGATATATATTTTTAATAATTTAAGATGACTGTCCAAGAAGATGGACAATAGTACTCTCATAATATAATTGTTTTAAGCTGTTCACAGTAGGTATTGCAGGCTAAGTGTATAACTCTTCTTCTTTTAGAACACTGGTTCTCAACCTTCCTAATGCCGCAACCCTTTAATACAGTTCCTCATGTTGTGATGACCCCCAACATAGAGGAGCGGTGTCTCAGTTCCTAAGACCATCAGAAATATGTGTTTTCTGATGGTCTTAGGCAACCCCTGTGAAAGGGTCGTTCAACCCCCAAAGGGGTTGCGACCCACAGGCTGAGAACTGCTGTTTTAGAAAGAGGCTTTGAGCCTTCTAAGAGAGGGAAATGGGCCTTGGAAACAAATGGGAGACAGCTGTACATTACAAGATGATGAAGAGTAAATTTGTGATTGTTAGCAATTCATTCCCATAAAACAAACTGCTGACAAAATCAGTTCACCCAGTGTACTATCTGCTAAAAATACAGATTGCTGTTGTACAGTAATAGAATAGTTGCCAAGATTTATGAAGCCCACAATTGCCCCTTATTTTTAACTAAACTTTCAGTACCAAAATAGTAAACATAAATACTGTTATATGATTATCCCATTGCCTCCAATTTAAGTTTGACATGGTAGCTTTTCTGATTTTTAAAAATTTGAAACTGAAGGATTCATTCAATATTCTCAACATTCTGTAAAAGCTGTAATCTTTTCAGTAATAAAGAAAACAGTAAGAAAAGTTGACTTTCTTATGTAACAATTCCATAAATATTTCATTCAGTCTTCTTCCAAAGTTTAATGTCTATGGAGATTCTCAGTCATCCAGGTCATTCCCCAAAGGTGCTTTTTCAAAAGGCAACTGGATTTTCTTGAGAGAAAGCAAGTCCAGTTGCCTCTTCAAAAAGCATCTTTGGGACTTCCAAAGTTTAGATAACTTTATAACATTCACCAAGCTTCCACATGTAGTAGACATTCTTCAGATTTGCCAAAACTCAACCAAATATGAAAATTTTCTGAACATACTCTTATCACATTTTGAAAACTTGTTGCTAGTTCTCTGCATGTCTTTATAAAAACACCTAAATAGATCAGTTTGTTTCTATGTTGTTGCAGAACAGTAAATGCATGTGTGACCAATTTTGAACTTTCATTTGTTACTTTCAGGAAGCAGGTGAGGTCTGATTATTACAACCCGTACGTTCAATTGAAGTGTGTTGAGATCCCTATCATTTTTTCTTATATTTGTAAACAATATAAAATGTATAATTATTTTAATTATTTTGAAGATTTAATACTTTAAAAAATTCTGATGGAAATAAATGGAATTAAGATAATTCTTTCAATTATCTGCCATGCGGTAACATAGTTGGTAAGTCTAGAACGCAGCTATTGAAATCTATTAAAATTTCCTATTATTTACAAGATAACTATTTGCATTATATTAAAAAGAATGAAGAAGATTGACAAGTATTAATAGCATTTGCAGATAAAACACACAATCAGTTCATTCTGCCAGATTCTGGCTTGCAATGTATGAAGCATGAACTCATGGTTTAAAATAATCTTTACTTTGTTGCAAAATAAATCCATTAGAAAAATCTGGATTGTTTTGTTAGCATATTCAATCATTTAAAAAAAAAACCATGGCAAGGGAAGCATTAAGATGTTGCTGAGCCTCAGAATGGGGATCCTATTATCTGTAGTAGGCTTGGGGAATTACTGGTAAGGATTAGAAAAAATGCAAAGTCAAAACATGTGGTAGTTAAGGTAGATGGTAGGGAACTGAGAGAGACGAGACAAACAGAATATTGGAAAGAAAAAGGCTAGAAGAAACTGAGATGGTAAATGCCAGTTTCATCTGCAATAAGATTATGTTGATCTATGATTTGGTATTGAATGAACGATCAAATGTGAGGTACATTATCAAAAGCTGGTTGGGTGAACCGGGAGGCAGCAACCTGTCAGGGATTTGCTCTCCTTGTTGTTGTTGTTGTTAGTTGCGAGGTCATGTCCGACCCATCGCAACCCCATGTACAATGTTCCTCCAGGCCTTCCTGTTCTCCTAGGTGTGCACAAATGCATGCTTTGGATCATTTGACTCAAATAAATAAATTAACAAGTATATTGCTTTTCTTTATACATTTGTTTAATTGAGTTCACTTTATCTAGTTTTATTGCTTATGTAGTCATGTTTTAGGCCATATTTATGTAGAAATATTGAAAATCAAAAAGGGTTCCTAAACTTTTTAGCACCATTGTACATATGAAATAGAAAAGGACAGAAGACATTCCAGAGCTGGACTTTGAAGAGGATTTCCAGGGCCTGCTGTCTTTTTCTTTCCCGAGTCCAATCAACTGATAGGAGAACTTAGAGGAAGAACAATAGCAATAAGTATGGTAGCCAAGGAAGAGCCACACCTAGGAGCCAGAAATGTCGGGGGAGTGGGGTATGCCTGAAACTTTGCATGAACTTTGTTGTAGTCCTCATGCCTCATGAGAACAAGGAAATATGACTGAAAGTCCTTTGAAACTATGGTGCAGTATCTGATAGATAAAAAATAAATAAATGCCTGGATTATATCTGCTTTGAAATATATGATTTCCCTGAGTTGTGAATTGTCAGAGAAATACCATTGTAATAAAGGTATGATCATCTGAATCATCTACCCAATTCTTTCATAGTGATTGTTGTACTGAACTATGATTAACAAACATTATCAGTAATCAAACCAGCAGCCAGCTGATTGAAGCAGAAAGTGCTGAAAGGCTAGGGAACTGGTCCTTTTTTGCCCCATAAAGACAAGGCACCTTGGCAGAAGGAAGGGCAGGGGCAGAATTAAGAAACACAGGGTTCCCAGCAGTAGTGGGATTCAATTTTTTTTACTACCAGTTCTGGGGATGTGGCTTAGTGGATGTGACTATGCTGTCAGCAATCAGAGGTGGTATTTACTGTGTCAGCCAATCAGAGGTGGTTCTCCAAATCAGTCAAAATTATCGCTACTTGTTCTCTGGAACCTGTCGGAACTGGCTGAATACCACCTCCAGTTCCCAGTATTTTCCTTCCCCATTGCTTCTCTCTGGCAAGACAGTCAGCTGTGTGGCAGCTGGCATGTGAGGGCCCCAAGGTGTGGGAAGAGTGGGCTTGTGCCTCCCACGATCTTCCCCATCCCTGAGCTTCACTTTAACAAGCTGTGAATGCACTGGGGAGAGCAATGGTGGCTGGTGATTACTTGAGGCAATTCATTTCACACACACCCATTCTACCCTAAAGGAAAGTCTTCATTAAGGTCATAAGCCAAGGACTACCTCTATGTAACATATTATATTGTATATGGTTACGAAAGCTTGTTCCTGCTTTCAAGTGGTATATTAACTATTCACTCAGGAACTTTATAGAGCAAGATGGTTAACAAGTGCTAGGATTACCAGTGCCCATTGATAAATTGCCTTTTCTATTTTGTGACAAATTTTGAGGCAAAATTTATGCAAATAATTCATGAGCAAGATTTTGGGAAATTTCCTTACTAGTAATTTCATCAACTACCACCTGTCTAGGAAATGTCTGGGAAAAATAATAAATTGCCCACTAGCTTTCTCTTAAATAAATGTCTGCTTTTGAAATTGGAAAATGCTCCAATTACAAGGCTCCATTAAATTGCAAAATAGAGAGGCACTCTATTCATTTAACCCTGCTTGTTCATTTTAGACCTTTAAAGTTATTGGAGGACATGTCCTTGCAATCTGGAATAGCAGACCATACTGACTAGTTGACAACTAATCAATGCATTGTCCTACATATCTGTATCTAAAGTGTGAACTGGCTTATCTTTTCTGCTTTTTTCCAGCCCAATAATATCACCATGCAATGCATCAATAAAATACAGGCTGTAATATATTCTGTTGGGACCATGAGATTCTTTCTCAAATGGTTTAGTTATTGTTTTTAATGATTTTAAGTTACTGGTTAGTTTTTACATTCTGTTGTTTGTTACATTGTGCTTAAGGTTTCTTTTTAAAGTTGTTTGCAAGAGTTACTTTGAATCCTAAAAGAACACAAATTCATGTAAATAAATTAGACAGCAAGGAAAATAGTTATAGCTTATTATAGTAATTTGTAATAACATATATTTTAAAATGTAGTAAAGAAGTTTTAAATTGTATTTTTGGTATAATAGTTAAAATGCACACTAGAGAGAAAGGAAGATGGGTTTTTGCTGTTGTTGGGGGGTTTTTTTGGCTTATTTTGCTCTGAGCTTTTCCAGTCTCCATCTGCTCTACATGGACACACAAAGGTAGAATATAACTGATTATATGTGTACATACAAAATGATATTATTTTCACAGGAGAACTTTTCATTTAAGTGAATAAACTTCTAAACTTAATGTATTCATTTAATAGTCTAATGAACTGTCTTTTAGAATAGCCATTCAAGGCGGTATGCAGAAGAAACTTAAAAACATAAGAAACTGACTCAAGCTGATAGCAATATATCTAAAGTATATCATAAAGTTTAATGTATTAACAAATTATAAAATAAGAAGTATGTTTTAAAAACCTAACAATGCAGCAGTATTACAAAAAAGCTACCAAACCTGTTTTATAAACAGATGGTAAAAAGAGGTAACTTAAAAAAAAACATAAAAAATTCTTTGAGTATGTCACGCCACATGAAATGTTTAAAAACTTTTTAAAATAAGAAAACAATATACGCAATCAGTCAATAATACAGAAAACATAAAACCCACTATTCTTCACTAGTATACACTTGAATTAAACTGAATACCGCCTATAAACAGAAAGAGGAATAGATGCCAAACAGGCCCTTTGGAGAGGCATTCTATAAGCTGGGACTTCAATTGAGAAACCCTCTGCCTTGGAGCCATCCATCTCACTCCATTTGCCAGGAATGCCTGCAAAAACTCTGAAAGCAGTGGGCAAATTCATATGGAAAGGGAAATATTGGTCCAAAGACATTCAATGGCTTTAAAAAAAACAGATTAAAATAAGTCTGTGGAAAGCAATTGGAAGGAATGTTGGCAAGGCGGTTGGCTCAAATTAGTGCCATACCGTCTTAAAAGTTATTTTTAAAGGACTTGTTTTGTCATTATGCCCATGCCCATGCCCATTTTTTTCACTGGCAGCCCCTTCAAAATTAACTATGCTCTGCGAAGCATTATTTTTGGAAGGTTTTTTTTTTAATTTCTTCTGTTCACTTGTGTTTGATTCTCAGAGATTGTTTGGACAAATCTCTGAAGTTTTCTTGGCAGGGTTTTTCAGAAGTGGTTTGCCATTGCTTCCTTTCTAGGGTTGAGAAAAAAGAACTGGCCCAAGATTATCCAGCTGGCTTTGTGCTAAGGCAGGACTAGAATTAATGGTGTCTGACACAATGCCTTACCCACCATACCAAAGTTCTTAGCATAGCTTAGCACAGGTCTATCCAATGCCTAACTTCAGAAAAAGCTGAGTAATAGTCACCTAAGCCAAAAGTTCACCCACTAACAGCAATACCTTTCTACCTGAACCTAGTTTTATTTATGACACCTCCCTTCCTTTGAAATGCTCAAATCTCTGCATCTGTTTGTACAGGTATAAAAATAAATAGTTTTGCTTTTGTATAAAAGACTGACCTTTAGCTGTTTCATTCCTATATCTTAAAAAGAAATTGGGCTTTGTTAGGAAAATTGCAAGGAAAAATTCCCAAATCAATATATAAATCAAAGTACAGTTATTCTTCATTCAGTTTTAAAATCTTGAAATTTACATGATGATTTACGTACCATCTAGCGATTTACGTACCATCTAGCTCCCACAACTTTAGATAGTTTACAGTGTAGAATTATAAACAAATCTTATGTTAACTATAATGTAAGTACAACTAAAACCAAATCTAATGCAAAAGACAGACAGGACATTGTAAACTTTAAGTAAAAAAGGACTGAAAAATCAACCACCAAGGAACTACATAAACACCACCATACTTACAGCTTTGCCTTTATGGAGAGAAAGGATGGGGCTAGCTGAGCTAAGCGTTCCATATTTTGGGGCCCATCATAGAAAATGACTTGCCTTCAAGGTCATTCAATTTCTTGCAGACATGGAATTTTTATTATGCTTGCAATGGATATACATCCTGAATGTTCCTTGCGAACACCAAAAAAAGAGCTTTCTGTTCCACTGATTCTCAATTTAAGAACAAAGCAGATGTATCATAAAGCAAGCTTCAACTTCCCTTCGCAATTTCTACCGAAAAGGAGAACAAATGTAATGATTTTGTGTCTTGCCCAAAACTCTCTCTCTGTCTCTGTGTGTGCACACACTTGTGTGTTTTTGGCAGCTCTACGTATCAAGGTATAAATCCCTTAGCTTCCAATCATTACCTCCATCCCCACCTTTTTAACTGATCTCAGTGCAATCGGTTACAGTTTTGGAAAAGGACAATGTACATTCCTGGAGTCTGTCTACCTTATTGTATTGGCCAAAGATTTTATAAGCATTTGCTTTCATGCTTCACTTCACTTATATAGTGTTCTGGCTTTCTGGTAGACCACAATCTTTCCCAAAAAACTACTAGTAAAAAACAGATGTAGTAAGGTCCATCTATAATGACCCTTGAGCTCTTCCCCACTAGTTCCAGTAATCACATGGTATTCAGTGATTTTATGCTTACAAGGAAATGTTCTCTCTTCTTTTGGGCAGTTAAAGAAATATTTATGAATCTAGCCAAAAGAGAGAAATGAAAAGAAAAGAGAAAAGTACAGCAACTAATATCTTTTTTCTAAAAAAGAATTATTTCTTTTATAAGAGAATCTTATAAGAATCTTAGGGGAAGCAGAATGGGGCTTGCAGCTGAACTAACACCCTCTATTATGCTCACTAAAAACCATAATAAAGGCACAGTGTCATGATGGGCCATTTCTCAGACTGGGTCCCTTTTGATTCCTGCTGACTGTTGGCTTGAAGTTTGTATAAAGTTAAGTCATTGGAAGCTTAAAGTATAGAAAAATACAGCTGGAATCCATAGCTGCATATTAGACAGCAAACATAGACAGAGAAAAGCTTGCTGTTTGTAACACTTCTATATATTAAAAGCATGATGCAACAAGTAAACAAGCCAGCACTCACTTTGTACAAAAGAGCAATCAGAATTTAAAATGGAAAGGGATGATTAAAATAGAACACACTCTGCAAGTTCACTTGCTAAATATAACTTAATTAAAATGCAGTATATTCTATGTGGTTGCATTTGACTCCAACTCCTCTCTGGACATATAAAGGGTCCTCTGGAAGTGTGAAACATGTTAGTGTGGTCTATAGGAAATGGGAGATTGTGGTGGACTGTGCCCATTCCCAAGCCCTGCAAAACAAGCAGCCTAAAAGGGATGCTACTATTTTCAGACGGACTGATAATATTACAGGTAGTCCTTGTTTAAAATGATACGGAATTATGACGGCCTCTGAAAGGTGTTTTATGGTCTGTAAGCCACTTCTCTGTGTCTCAAAATGTTGGACCATCACCCCTGTGGTCACGTGAGCATCAACTGAATGCTTGATAACCTCTTCACACTTACGACTTGCAAAGCACCCTGGGATCGTGCAATTGCTATTTGCAATTTCTAAAATCCTGCATCCTGATGAAACTATTCTCTTCTATGCACAGAGGGGATCTGAACTATTTCAGCAGGCAGCTCTTTCAACCAGAACCAGAGATGAGAGGGAACTGAAATCACAGCAGAGAGTGTCGTAAGGTGTGGTGGGGTATGGTATAAAGTATAGTGCACCTCAGGTGGTGGCGGAGGCCCTGGGAGGTGCAATCCAGGCTGCTTGCAAGTGTCTCTCCTCTCAGGGGGTGAAAATCCTGGTTGGATTTTGGCAGAGAGAATTTTCCTTTCCTGGGTGGGATGACCTCCCCCCAGGCATCCCGTGGTCCTCATCTGGAACTTAATGATCCCACAATTGCTTAATATCCACAACCAGGAATGCCAAGATTCTGGACACTGAGCATGGCAGTCACATGGGCATTCATGTCTCACTTAATGACTGCTTTGCTCAATAACTGAGATTCCAGTCTCAATTTGGTTGTTAAATTGAGAATATCTGTATATGTTGCTAGCCCCCTTTCTTTGTCTGCATATTGCTAGCAGAAGTCAACACAATTTCTTCTGGTTGTGACAAGTTATTACAAAGCCATGCTTTTGGTTATGTTCTCCCAATGTTAAACTTCACTAGAATTCTACATAGCTAACCTTTTAAAGATATTTATTGATCTCTACAATAATAATAATCAGCAACTTAAATAATTTTAGAATGAAAGTAAAAATTACATATCGTAATATGCATAAAATCCTTTAAAGATTTTGTTTTCTGTTTTGATAACCAAGGCTGAATTTTGACCAGAACGAAAATATGGAATGTTCCACACACTGATAAGTATTATCTATTTTTACCATTGTGAGGAAAAATGCAATTTTTCTCTGGATATATGTTTGAGCATACAATATATGCCCATGGTCTTCATTCACAATGTTACAGGAAAAAAAGGAAGAAGAACCTTGCATAATTTAATTATCTTTTTCAGATTGTACCTTTATAATGTACATGAGGTGTATCAGAATTCTTATTCTGATGGTGCAGTTTGCAAAAACAGTTTTACTCTTTTATCTATAGTACTTGCCTTTGACAACCTAAGTTCCAAAAGTGAATACATGGCAATTTTATTATTGATTTATCTTTCATCTTTTATAAGAATTCCTTAGTAATATAGGTATATAATTACCTTCTCAAGTAGCAAGATTATTAGAGTTCAATCACTGAAGAAGAAAAGCTCACAACATTCTACTTCTAAATGGTAAAATAACTTCTAAAGTTTTCAGTAGTTGCTACCTAGCACTTGCCTGTGTAGTGCTAAAGGCAGCCCTTATAAAATTTCCTGGAAGCCACTACAATTCACAGCTGCTAAAGATAAAAGCAGCATTATAAAGAAGAACTTTATAATAGGAAGCAGTGGAATACTAAGTTTGTTGTTAAAGGATGCCAGACTAAACATCAGGATATTATTGACAGTTCTGCAAAAAAATCACACACATACATATGTGCAATGTATTGCTTAGGCACGTTTTGTTGCTTATGAGATTCCTTCTTTCCATTAGGAGTACCAATTTACCAAGCGTAATAACTACACAACAACCGATATACAAGGATAGGACACTGAGCTGCTAAAAGAAATGAGTATTCAATTATTCATAAGATCTAACCATTCGCTAATATAAAAGGAATCAGATCAGAAAGGAATAAAAATTAGATCCCGGCTGTTTAAAGAACAAAATGCAATCAATAGATACTTTCCATTATGAATTTCATTCATACAGAAACATCTATATGAACTTCTACAAAATAAATTCAATGTTCACAGCTTTCACTTTTAGTATACTTAGAACCCTATTTCATTGCAAGGGTAATTGACCATAACAATTTTGTATAATTTGAAGAAATATTTTAAACACGTACATTAAAATGGTAGGAAAAATCTATAGGAAAATGCTTTAATGTACTGTTACCTAAAATCAAAGATCTTAAGTAGTATGTTGTAGCTGTTTACATGTACAATAGGCCACATTTACATTTCATGCTATTTGCACAATTTCTCACAAAGCTTGTAGTGGCTTATGAATTTTATATACCTATTTTGAAACTACTGACTAAATATATTGAATTTTTCATACCTTTTGAAATACATTCCTACATTTACAATATATTTCAGTTCATGTTTACCTAGACATAAATCCCACTATGGTAACTGAGGCTACTTTGTAGTAATTATGTTCAAGGATTACAACTTTTTCTTATTGTGATTTTTATATATTATTGTATGCTTTCTCCATTCATCTAGTAAAAAATTGTTTTGTTTCACAATATTATCCAAAATCGTCTGGGAAACATGGATTCTAAACTAAATAACAGTGAATGCAACAAGCAAAATTCATTCATTTTAATAGGGAATTCTAACAGTTTAAATATTAGAACATATTCAATGACAATAGTTAGATCTTAGCAAGCTATTTTAACTTATTGGTATAGAAATATAAGCACATTCAATGTTTTGTTTAACTTTAAATATATTGTTACTACCTTTCAACTATACATATGGCTTGCAGTCCATCACTTACCTATAAAAACATTGATAGGTTAACCAACTAGTAGCTAAATGCATTTTGAAAGCTGTGTTTAAGATTCATTACAGAATGTTTTAGAAATTTCTCCTACTCTCAGTCAGATTTGGTCATAAAGAGAATTTGTTCACAGAAGAAGATTGTAAACTAGAAGATAACTCTTCCTGAAAAATGGGCCGGTATTAAGAGATTTTGGAAACAACCTTGTTTTACTTTTATTTTTATATATCCCACTTTTTCATATTAGTATGAATTTCATATTAATATGCTGATTCCAATTGCATTATACTATTTTTAAAGGACGCAGAAGTGATAAACAGCCCCCATCTTTTAAGTATTGGTAAAAAAAGAAAAAAAGCTTTTAGGATTAACAAACATAAATAATTGATCAAATGCACAGAACTTGAGCACAGAAGCAAACGGAATCAGTATGGTCACTATAATTATAATTAGCATTTCTGGAGAGGAACTGATACAGTATACAGCAACCTAAAACTCTTAATTTTAGCCGAGAAATACTCGCATCTCTAGAAAATACAGCCTTCTGCTTTCTGTTTCAGAAAAAAAAGAAGAGTTCATTTTCTTCAGTTCCATTCTGAGTACAATTTGCATACAATAGGGAAAAAACCCTGAAAACGACTATAGCTCCAGCCCAATGCATGCAAAAGAAATAGAATGTACAAACATAATCTTCCACTGCTATACGGGTTCATTTAATTACAGCCTTAGCAAAAGCTAGTGCTGCAGTAACTTTCTGCACTGCATCATTCACCTACCTCTGATTTCACAGTTCCAGAGGACGTTAAAAAAAAAAAGTCCAAATAACCAGGTGGAGTTCTGTCAGTTTCCCTTTGCGGTGGTGACCAAACAACAACTGGGAAGGGGTGGGGGGAGAGGGACAGAGGAGGGTGAGAGAGAGAGAGAGAGAGAGACGGAGAAGCCCTATTGTGTCCAATAGGAGGCTGCAGCTGGGTCAGTGCCTCAGCTGGAACAGAGTGCAGGATTCTTTGCTGAGAGATGTTCTGTGATGATCAGCACATTTGCCAGATGCTGTCGTGATGTGCTAGACCTCTGTCTTTTCTAACTCTACTCAGCAGCTTTCAAAGCAACTGTAATTCATGCAATATCTAATCTCTTTAGTGCTTCTGACAATTTCATTGGATGAATAATGGCTGTCACCAGTTTTTAAAAATGAGAAAGCGAATGTGCAGGTATGTCATATATGCAGTGACAAATAGAAATACAAACAAATGAATTTAATTACATATTAATAAAGTCTCTATGCATCACACTTACTATTAAGACTGATGCAGGGTTAAATATATAATATATTTCACAGCCAGACACCTACAAGCTGTATAATTTAGGAACACTGGACAGAAATGGAAGATAAATAGTATCAGAGCACTACAAATATAAGGTTGCTTTAATATGCTAAAAATACACTTGAAAATCTCTTACATTGTACCATGCATGTTAATTTACAGGAACACCGATTAGATAGATGTTAAAAAATATATAAATTTAAGCTGATATACAAAGTACTTCTTCAAGGTGATTCAAACTATTAAAAAGCAAGGTTCAGTAACATCTTTCTAGGATCAATCAAAATGACAGAAAAGAGCATACAAGCTTTACATCACTGTCCCATCTACTGTGGCTCTCAAAAATCATTAAATGTGGTCTCCCATATTAAAAGATGATACTCTTTGGCTATTGAATCCACAATAAATCATATTAAGCAGCTTTTCATGCTGGTGGTTCCCTCATTGTTGGATTCTCAGCAGTATAAAATAACTCAATATACTGTAGTATGTGTGTGTGTGTGGGAAACATTGTTATAATTCGTAGTTAGTTTGTTGTTACAAGATCTGGATACATAAATGACAATGGAGTTTATTATAAGGAGAAGCAAGCAATTAATGTAATGCTAGCTTAGTTTCAAAGCCATCAACTGGTACTCCATATTTCAAAAATCCGCATGCACCTGCTTTTGATACCAAAAGCTCCAGCATTCGCCAAATCTTTGCAATGCTGAACCTGTGACTAACGAGCACAAAGTAATAGGATATGTTTGTGCCCAAATGCTGTAATAGAAAGCCTCAATTGTCATCCTGGATGTATGTACCTGTCATACTCTTCCCTTCCAGAGCAAGTTAGCCCAGACCAGTTTTCAGCAGACTGGTCAAGAAGGCTACAGGTATCCTTTGTAAAACCCTCTAGAATCAATGGTGTGTTTAGCATACACTGGGGCAAAAAAATCACTGAGGCTGAATTAATTATGGATATTTGTATCTCACAGGTATAAATTATCCATGTAGAGTAATTATAGCAATACCATCTTTTTTTTTAAAGAAATAGAAAAAAACCCTACATTTAAATTTTTAGTAATATTAATTGGGGTAAATTGGTTTAATCTTTTAACTTTTCTATGTTGTGTTATTTATCTTTGTGAGCCGCCCTGAGTCCTTCGGGAGAGAGGGCGGCATATAAATCCCATAAATATATAAATAAATAAACTTATGGTATAAGGGAACTTGGCACCTCAAGTTGATTAACAGTAGGTCTGAAATTAGTAACAGTAATTCTCCATAGAGTATGTTGCCCCTATTCTACTGCTATTTAAAAAACAACAACTAAAAAGCCAAATAACACTTTTCCATTAGACATTCATCCTTTATTATTTGCATGGTACCTTTCATATATTACCTTATTATTGATTTTTATCACCAACAGATCTTTTTTGTGCACTTCTTTGAACTTTCTTATATTCCCAGAGTTAACTTCAATTGGCTATATATATTTTAAAATAAATGAATAAATAATGGACTCGTAGTAGTAGGCTTCCCTTACTATATGGAGACATGACTGGTACTGAGAAGAGAGGCAGTTCAGATTGCCTATACTGTATAGTGGATACTGGCTAGGCCAGCGATGGTGAACCTTTTTGGCACCAAGTGCCGAAACAGGAGCATGTGCTGTATCCTGCACTCCCTTCTACTTAACCCATGCAATCATTTAACAACCCCAAGCAGGTATGCAGTGACTGCAGTCGTTGAGTGAAACGGTCCCATGACATCTCACTTAACAACCACTCAACACCTAAGCTTCTGGTTCTAATTCTGGTTCTAAGTCCAGGAGCACCTGCATTGCTATAGACCTGTTTTATCCACTGAAATTAATTTGGCTCTTTGCACTGGGTCCTATCAACTTACAATTTGGTCCTATCAACTTACAATTCAGGGTAAGCAACTGGGTAAGTAGCCACACCAGTTTAATGTATTATTATTGGTTTTATTCAGGGTTGGGTTTCAGCCGGTTCAGGCCGGTTCAGGCAAACTGAATGTTAATTTGCCATCTGGTTCGCCGAACCACCCCACCCACCCCAGTCCACCCCTCCCAGGAGTCTCCATGCAGCCGAGGTAAGTGCAGGGCATGCACGGAGGCTCTAGGAGGGCAAAAACCAGT
>JANHFR010002860.1:90588-101232 GCA_032468015.1 Mimophis mahfalensis | reverse complement strand
CCGGAATATTTAAGGGGACACCTGCTGCCAGCTTCCCACCGCCCGGTCCGCTCACATAGGGAGGGCCTTCTCCAGGTACCGTTGGCCTTAGAATGTCACCGGGCAGTGCCTAGGGGAAGAGCTTTCTCCGTAGGAGCTCCACCTGGTGGAATCAGCTCCCATTGGACCTGCGCACAGCTCCTGACCTCCGCTCCTTTCGGAAAGAGTTGAAGACCTGGCTCTTTACACTAGCCGGCCTAGACTGAGGGGTTTTTAAAATTTACATTGGGCTATGTCTTAATTTAATTTGTTTTTAAGTTTTATATTTTATGTCTTTTAAAGCCCTGTAAACCGCCCTGAGTCGGTTAATAAATAAAATAAATAAATAAATAATAAATTGCTGAAAATGAAAGTGGTTGCAGCAAGGGACAGTTAATTATCAAGTTGTATCCGTTTCTGAAATATGATAATGTGGAAATGATAACCCCCTGACATGACAACATGTTTAAAACTCTTGAACTGAACTCAACCAGAAAGGGATGTATATCTCTTTACTAAACTGATACTACTAGCTAATTTCTGGGATAATTTGTTTTGATTAGATCTAAAAACAAAATTTCAAAGCTTTTTGATGGGAAGGAAGAGGAAGGAAGAAAGGAAGGAAGGAAGGAAAGAAGGGAGGGAGCAAAGTGGGATGGACACCAATGTGGGAACAGCTTATCCCAAGGCTGGGTATTGTGGGTGAGTAGTTCAGGACTCCAGTAGGCCGAGATTTATGAAAGTGGCAAGAAGAAAGGGAGTTAGATATCATGTGCAGCCTATTGGTAGCCTATGGTTTTATCTTATATTTTCTGTCAGGAAAGTAGACAATCAACCAAGTTGCTTTAAGGGTCTGTAATTCTTATCACACAAGCCAATTCTGAATACATTTGTCTAAGCAAAAGCTAATTTCACTGCTGCTTCACAGTAGGCACATGACTTCTAACTAACATTTCACACCAAGCATTTAAAGATCTGTATCGAGGTTATTAGCTTGGAATGCAACAATAGGGGCAAAGCTAAAACATGACCATACTTGAAAACACGGTAAATCTAAATTTAGTCCCAACGTTTATATTTCTTTTCTGTAGCAAAGATAGAAATAGTTATTTGTCAGCTATATAAACAAATACCAATCCTCTTTAAATCTGCAGTGCTTTTACTTACTTGTACATGACTCACTGCTTCCGCCTTGCTGCTTATTTTTTGTGCATATATTTTAAGGGTATATTTTTTTTATATCCTGAAGGTCACAGTTAATATTCTTAATAAGATAATGGAAACTATTTCACTATTCCATAGTCACTCTAGCAGTGCCCCTAATCCTGACCCAAACTTATTCTTTACATTTATGGAAAGCCCAAGCAATCAATCCTACTTTATATATTAAGTAATCCTTTGCCCTTTGGACCCCTTGGGATCTACAGCTACAGCAGATTTTTGTCTCCCTCTAGAATTGAAAGTGAAATCTTAAAGCCTCTTAAGCGTTTAAACAAATGTGAAATAAATGTCGTGCAAATAACCAGACCAGACTATTTCTTTACCACAGTTAATAATTACAGTGTGAAATACAGTGATTACTTAGACCATGCATTTCCTTGAGTGTGTTGGCTACAAAAATCCCATGCAAAACATACGCCACGGCTTAAAAGAAACCATAGCGTGAAATAAATAAGGAAGAAACTCCCCAAGCCAGTTCAAGTACTTGCTTAATGATGGACTTTCTCACATCAGCTTCTTTCAAAGTTACAGGATCAGAGCTTAGAAAAATAGTCAATGTAACAAACAGGTCAGGAGAAGAAAAAAGGAAAGGACTGTTGCACAGTAGCCAAAGTCTGCTGTACTGAAACGGCGAGCCTTTTAAAAAGACATATAGAGCATCAAGTAAGACTCTGATAATACTACCCAAAGGAATAGATTAAGTTACTCCTATGGTTTTACTTATATCCTACAAAGTTTACTTGCAGTGCCTGTAAACAGAAGCAATAGTGGAACACAAGTCACACATATTATAAGTGCTATCCATACAAAAGAGTTAAACTTTTAGGGCTAAAACACAAGTTGACCCCCAGCACAACTGAAGGAAAATAATAATAATACGCTTCTTCAGTCAGCATTTGCTGTATTGTACAGAAAGCCAACCGAATGGAACGTTGCCCTAGACAAACAGCCCACAGGACGGGCTGTAAATTTCAAACAGTACCTGATTGTCCTGACTGAAATGCAGTATTTCCACATTAGATTCCACATTGCACTGCCATCTCCCGTCATGGCCCCCTCAGAAGTGTTGCAAAAAGCACACTTGTTCTGAAGAAGAGTAGCACATTTAGTAGTTGCAGAGCAAAAGTTAGCCAAGTTTCAGGAGACAGGCAAGCTCTGATTCATGATCTCACAATGATTCCCTAATGTCTGCTGGCTTAAACTCTGCAACTCACGGAGGGAAGCCAGTTTTCCCATCTGAGATCTCAAATTACTGCCTTCTTCAGTATTTACATTATTCACTAACTAGGAAATCCAGCTCTGTTTGGAAAGTAACAAATCCCTGGTACAGATGACTAAGAAAGTTACTTATGTATTGTATATTTATTTCTATGGTCCCAGAACGTTATTTGCTAGAACCATAATTGTTTGAGGAATAGGAAACACAATTAATTCATGTGAAGGCAATAGTGTAAACACCCCAACACTTTTGCCTAAGTTCTGTTCCAGAAAAAGTATGAGTAATATTCCAATGCTGGATATGAACACATATTAGAGGAATGACTATCTAGACTCCCAATACTATATAAAATGGCAGTCAGAAGGGCAGTCTGTTATTGAAAAGCTGCTCAAAAGGAAAAGCTTAAAAGAAAGAGACAAACGAGAGATAAACCCTGTATGATAATTCAATCTTCTAGATTTATTTTATCAGTCTAAAATAATGAAAGGAATGTTGCACTTTAAGCATTATTGCATAGTTGTTATGCATCGATAGTATATGTGATGTATATGTTACATTACAGTATATATAGTACATGTAAAGTATATGTAACTTCTGCTTTACTGCTGAATAGTCATTCTTTCAAGAACCATTTTGCCATCATTATATACAGCTAGAAATCTAATAAAAGACATCCTTCTGTTCTTGCTGCCTGTGGATTTCATGGAACACTTTTCATGCAAAGTGAAATAGAAAACTCATCCAGATTCTTATGGATTGTAGGAACAAAGATACGTATTTGTAATACTGCGGTATTGAGAAACAAAGAGCCAAATTCAAGCCATTTTCTGAACAAGAACTCCTTTATATTATAATCCTTGTTTTGTTTTTCTGAGAAACACAGCTTTATACTTGGAGGAAGGTCAGAGCTTTTTGTGAACATTGTGAAGTTTTTTTTTCCTATTACAACTTGTCATGTAAATTAGTTTGTAAAGAGAACAAAAGTATCAATCATACTCATGAAAATATAATTGTTTTCAAGACCCTAGATCTGTGATGGCGAACCTATGACACGTGTGCCCAAAGTGGCATGCAGAGCCATTTCACCTGGCACGCGAGGTCTTGCAACCCCTCCACAATTCCCTGCCCCCGCCATGACCCCCCTGCGTGTGCGCATGCTATCCCGTGCTGGAAAAATGCCCCCCAAAAAACTGTTTGATTTTTTTGTGTGTTTTTCAGCTCAGGGGATAGCGCTATCCCCTCTCCCCCCCTGCGCATGCGCGCACTATCCCAAGTTTAAAACACTGAACCAGGTCGCTTTGGTGTTTTCACGCGCATACTGGGGGAAGGGTGGCGGTCCCATGTGCATGTGCGTGGGTGGTCGCACATGCGCTGGGCACATGAGACTGCATGCAGGAGCGCACGCTTTCATTTTTGGCACAGGAGGCAAAAAAGGTTCGCCATCATTGCCCTAGATCATTGTTTAATAAAATCTGATACACATATATTCAATAATATGAACATTTTGAATTTCTGATTTTGCAAATTGAAGTTATCGAGTCTGTAGTGGCAAACTCCAGGCTTTCCATTGCACATCTCAAATGTAATTCTTTTCTATCCTAGATATTCAAAGAATTTCCTGCTCCATTCATACTCTACTCCTCCTCTAATTTGGCTAATGTAAATCTCATAAAAGCAGAGCAGCAGGTACATATGTAAGACAGCTGAAAACTTCAGAATTTTGGTCCTTACTCCTCCATTATATTGATTGCACATCCCACTGTTTTTCAAGTTGTTCGAAATACTGAAGAATTCAAAACTTTACTCATTGCATTATGACAATTTCGTTGATCCTAATAAAGTTATTGTTCTATTTGTATTTTTTTCTGAGGCATACAAAAATAAACATAAGCTATGTACTTAGTCAGCCATCCTTCATTTTCTTTCCTGGAATAATTTACAGTTGATATATAGGAAAAATTGATAAGCAGAGTGTTATTATTGTGTGATGAAAGTAACAAGCTGACAGTTACAAAGTGTAACATTGACAATGGAACAACGAACCAAGGATATATTTTCTTTCTGTTTTGATTAAAACATTGTTTTAATCTAAAACCTAAAAGGTTTTCACTGACCAAGGCATGAGCCAATGTGAGTAGGGCTTGAGAAATGAGTGTAATTAGCATACAAGATGAACCCTCTTAGCTATGACTGTTCTTTGAGCAGGAACTGTAAGTCCAAGTGAATCACAATGTTTGCCAATTCACAGTCAAGACTAGCTCTGTATGGATGCATATTTCTTGATGAGGCGGAGCTTAAAACCCAGGCCAGGACTGACCTGAAACCTGATCTTCCACATCCAAACTCCTTCAGCTTCCAGGCACTAGGAGAGAATTTTGATGACACCATTTCGGTGACCTGGGATAAAGATGTACGATTGAATATCATCAGTGTATTGATAATTGTTGATGAATGATCTCACCCAACAGCTCCATGGACCTGGGGTTTGATAGATTTCTCTGGAACCCCAGAAAGTAGGGGTCTCAATCTCTTCCCCTCTATCAATACTCTCTGGAACCAGACTGAAATAAAGGAGACCAACTACTGAAGCATCATGCAACCCACACATCTAATCTCCGATGCTGAACAATACCATGACTGATGATTCTGAAAGCTGCTGAGAGTCCAAGCAGGCCACAATGGATGCTCTATCATCATTCTGAGCCTATCGAAGGTCATCAATATGTGTGATAAATGACATCTCAGTGTTACAACCAGACTTGAATACCAATTGAAAAGGACCTAGACAATCTGCTTCCTTCAGTGCACTCTGGAGGTGCTGGCTAATCATTTTTCAACAATCATCACTAAAAAGGGTGTAGCAAAATTTCACTGAAAATGGGTCTAGCAATAGCCACTTAAGGAGAAGTTTCATTACTATTTCTTTCAAAACAAATAGCATTATCCCACCTACCTACCTACCTACCTACCTACCTAAACTCAAAATGGTGAACACTATTAATACTTGTGCCTCTTATTTCCCTCAGAACAACATTGGGCTGATGGAGAGTGCCTGACCCAAAGTCATTCTGGAATCTAATACTCTTATCAGATGTTGTGGGTGCGGGTGGGATAACTGAACTAGTCCTACCACCCTGCAATGGGGATGCCACCTCAGAGAACTCCATCAACGGAATGATCTGTTGACACTTCCTATAAACTACATGGTGCACAGATGCCTTGTTGACTTTTGCTAGCTAGCAACACAGCTTTGTAGGGGGAATCCCTGCTAGAAGCTTGTAGTAAGTGTAATCTCCCTGGAACAAAAGAAAGATAGTTGTGATTATTCATAAGATTCTGGATGGCAACTCACCATGAGTAAACTGTGAAAGCTGTTTTTATGGTTGGCTTAGGAGTAGAGTGGCTCAGAGTCAGGATTTACAGCAAGCTTAAACTTGCAAAGCTGCCTTTATGGACACTAAGCTCAACCAAGCTTTATATCTTAATCACTTTTTTTGGATTTTTAAAAATTCTTTGCATATTAGAAAGATTAAGACTGTCAGACTGGCAAGGGTTTATTTCATTCATCAGGTGAGTTTCCCTCTTCTTAAAAATGATGGTGAATTCTTTTTAAAAAGTAGATGATTTTAGGAAACTATACACCAAAAGGACAGTATATGGATTTTAGAAAGTTAATAACAGATTAGGGGGCCAGAGGGATTTGGAATTATGGTTTTGAATTATTTAGAAGTTACTTTCTCATGGGAAGGTGAAGATTGATTTCTTTTTCTTTTTTTATAAGGAGACCTTATACGGCTGGGCACTAGAGCCAGAGGATAAAGAAAATGGACCAGAAATCCTTAGTGCAATTTTTAAAAACATATTTCAGCTATATATTTTTTTGACAGAATGGATTAAACACTCATTCATAGAGCATGTTCTAATGAAGTTGTAAAACAAGAATGAGCTGCAATGGATGTTTATAAAATTAATTCGAAGAGTGGTTTAAATGTAATACTAATGAATCTGATGGATAATTTACTCCATAAAGGAGATGAATAGACATTAAATCAGGAAATTGATTTGGATATTTTTTTTCTCTTAATGGTATATAAAAAAGCTCTCTAATATTTGGAAGGACTTTTTTAAGAAACAACACACAAAAGAATACATTTTTACTTCGAAACACAAAAGAGCAGCAAATTATTCCTGTAACTTTATTTGAAATTGTTAAGGAATAACAACAACAACAACAACAACAACAATAACAGGGTAGATTTATAATATTGGCTTGTTCAATCAGGGTTAAAAAAGGAAAAACCAGCTGCTCTTTGCACTTTTGCTGAGAAAGATTAATTGACATAGTATTTGGACTTTGCTTTCCTTATCTAAGAGAAGAGCTATGGGGAGAACAGCAACCAGGAAGAAAATACTTATATCTGGTTGCTCTTACTGGGCTTTTGCTTCCAAAGATTGATTCATGTAGTATTCTGAGATTATGTTTTATTTAGAGAGGGTGGTAAACTGCTAAAATTGTTTTTGACTGCTGGGATGAAGGGAGAAGTTACTTTTTTTTTCTTTTCCATTTCTAACATGTCCCCTCCTTTTCATGTCCCCTCCCCCCTTTGTTATTTGGTATTTTCTGCTTGCATTTTTTGTAATTTGCATTGACTTTTATTCTTTTTGTGTATAATTCTTAATAAAATTATTTGTGGGGAAAATCATTATCAAGGAACTGATGGTAATATCTCACAAGTCCAGATCACATTGCCATTGCCCCAAGATAAAAAGGCAAGTCTAATATTTCCTTATTTCTTTCCAGAGAACATTTGGATGAGGTCTAAAGTCACTATAATGTCTGTACCCAGGGATGGCAAGTTACAATCTGACACAACTTTAAAGCATTCAGGCAGGGAGACTGCTGGGTATCTGGGAGGCTGGTAAACATGCAATAATCCCCTTTGATCTCTAGAGCTTAAATTCACTAATAGAGCTTCACAACTTGCTATCTATGGATTATTGACCCTAGAAGTCTTCAGAATTTCTCAGATGACAATGGCTATATCCTACCCTGTCTTTGAGTTAATGGCAGGTGCCATACACACTTGGCAGGACACCTGTCGAAGAGGAGATGTCCCCCTTTCAGCAATGCGAGTAAAGTTAGTCCTCTTACCCACCATACATCATGGATGAGAAAGCTCACTGTGCATTAGCTAGCAGAAGCTATGAAACCATTCTGTGGAATCCTAATTGGCATAATTCTGAAAATTTAACATCCCAGTGGTGGTAAAGTAGTTGTTTTCTTCTTTCATTAGGCTAGACTTGTATCTCTAACAGACACACAGGTTTTATTATGCATTAGAACTTGGTTTTCTTTCACTTGTATTCATACTATCTAGTTTTATTTTCCTTACCTTGGATAAATATGTAGAACTTTCATGAACTCCGGAAAGAGGAAGATATCTTATAGAGATGACCATTGTCCAGGTCAGTTCTGTATCCTTTAGACTGACAGGATATCAATAGGAGCATCAATTGTATCAACAAAAAAAATCCCTATGGACCTTTGGAAATCCATCAGATTCCATTAGCTGCTTCGATAAAATAAATTTAATAAATTCCTAAAGCTTTGGGTGGAAGAAAATTACTGAAAGTTCATATTTGGAAATGATCTGATAATGAGATCATATATTTGTAAAATACTCCACCCTTAGATTCTCCTTTTGAATTTCTTCTCGCTCTGAAAAGATAAAATGTGCCCTGTTGTATGTATTGGATTTTAACAACACATTGGGACCATAGTTTTCCTGCTAGCCAGAGATGAGGATCCTAACTTCTTTACGTGCTTGGAGATTCTCAGACACCCAGGTCATGGTTGTCCCAAAAATGCTTTTTAAAAGGCAACTGGGGTGCCTAGAAAGCCACCCTGAAACCTCCTGGCAGCCAAATAGGGGAGCCTCAGGGCTGAAGCCTTTTGCCTCTCCTTTTAAACATCTACATACATGAAACTGCTGGAAGAGGTCATTCAATGGTATGGGATGCAGCAGCATCAGTATGCTGATAATATCCAGTTATACATCCCCATGCCTAGCCAGACAAGTGCTATGGTGATGTTGGCCAAGTTGTAATGGTCTGGATGGAGAGGAGCTGGCTTTGACTCAATCCTAGCAGGACGGAATGGCTCTGGCTTTTTGCCCCTCCTCCCAGGCCCAGATAATAATTAATCTCTGACTATGAATGGGGTAACATTTCCCCAGACTGAATTGGTGCACAAGCTGGGGGTCCCCCTAGACTCGTGGCTCCTGCTCATTATCAATTTTCTACTTAGATAAGTCATAGAGACTAGCATCCAATATTGTAAAGAAAATACAATTTTAATTGTTCTATTTTAGAAAATGGGAAAATCCATAATATACACAGTCCTTCCAATTGCATTTTTCAATGGTACTGAAGTGACGAATGTTCATTAAGCATTTTATTACAATGCAGGCAGTGGATCATAATTACACAGGGAAAGGATTGCATGTACTGGTATGCATGGAAGGAGGTTTAAAATATTTACATTATTTATGCATTTGCTCTGTTTAAAAGTCCAACTATCTCCATCGTTTTATCATGATATGCTCTCTTTGCAGAATGTAGACCATATATAAAAATAACATGGGAACTATGGTTTATGCTAGAAAGGAGGGAAAGGAAGATACTATATGTACAGTATGCTCAACTGCTCTGCAGCCACAGTAAATTTTATCCAGCAGTACCTTCCTTGGAGAGATATACTGCAGACCCTATGACTCACAAACTTGCTCTCAAGCGAAAAGAAATCATTTTCCCGAGGAATCCTGACAATAAACTAAGATCCATTGTCTTTTTGTTTTACAGCATTCCATTGTCTCACACAAAATACATAGATGCCACAAAGAGGACAATATAGTTATAAGTCAGTTTTGAATGATATCTAGTTGATATTAATCTCTCAGGAAATATTCCTAAGCATATTTATTTGGGGAAAAAAATCTACTGAATTCAGCAATACACACATAGAGGCTGTCTGAAAGAAAGGAGGAAGTTGGCCTCATGATCTATAAACAGATGTAGCCATTTAGTGTATTAAGTCTTTTCCACCTACTCTTGTCAGTAGACTTCTCATCTTTTCCACATATGTAATCATTCCAAACTCATAATGTATTCTAGATAATCTCTTTCTGTTTTACAGAAAGTATAACACATACAAACAAGTTTGTTCTTCATATTAAACCATGCTGTTCTTTAACTCAAAAACATGACTAAAAAAGAATTTGGAATAAGTAATCATGCTTACAATTCATTCTGCTGTAATATGAATTTTAATAATCACCCTCATAATAATGGGGAATATTTTTGAATCTTACTTAACAATGTCCAAAATAGTTTTAAAAGGATATAGCCTTGGGGTTATAATAGGTTATAACCCCAAGTTCCTTTTTTATTTAATAAATGCAATAATTACTACCAGTTATATAATTGTGAGTTCAAGTAATATATTCTATTTAAAATTAGCTAATCCCTCCACACTATTATATCACTTCCTTATATGATAAGGAATCTCAACAAACTTTAGTGATTTAAATGAAAAAAAATATACGACAATGGAAACTTGTCCCTTTTAAGTTAAAGCTAAATTAAGGCTAATTGCTACCTTAGTAGCCTTCATTGTGCAAATACAGCATGAATGTAATGAAGATGGAGTGGAAGTTAGATTTCTGAGGGAGGGATGGGCAGAGAAACGATTATGCCATTATGCCAGTAGACTTAAGACTTGCATACTTTCTGCAGAATGTCCATGTCCTCTTTTACTATCATGGTGCTTTGTTTGATGCTTCCAAAGTTCAATATATGTTTCAGTTTCCATAAACTATGATTTGGGATACTGAAAAGTGTCAAGGAAAGCTACGAGTCAAATTTATTTTTAGAATAAAAAATAAGCATTAAGAACAAGTGTTGTAAATATAGCTAGAAATATTAATTAATAGGCTGGATTGTTATGCCAAAATCAAGACTCAAAGGGGGAAGCATAAGAGAAGACCATGATTTACAAAATCTCAAGGAACTGTCTGAACCAGGCCTCCAGTGCAATTGCATTGTATATTTAAGGTAAAGGTTCCCCTCACACATATGTGCTAGTCGTTCCCGACTCTAGGGGGTGGTGCTCATCTCTGTTTCCAAGC
>JANHFR010002860.1:48634-59582 GCA_032468015.1 Mimophis mahfalensis | reverse complement strand
CTTCCTTCCTTCCTTCCTTCCTTCCTTCCTTCCTTCCTTCCTTCCTTCCTTCCTTCCTTCCTTCCTTCCTTTATGTCTTTTGTTTATATTGTGATTTTATGTTAATTTTCTCTGGAAATTCTACAAAAACCTTCACTGTGCAAATCTATTTACATTCTTTTGAAAAATTAATTGAATGGGTTATGACTTTCATAGCATAAATACATGTATGGCCAGATCTCTCTATGAAAGGAAGGAGTGGGTGGCCCATCACTACTCTTACCTGTACTCTGAGTGTATGGCAGGGAGAGTTAGCAGAGTATGGTACAATGGAGCTGGACAGCAAAACTGGTGCAGAGTATTTATAGACCTACGACACAAGGAAAAACAAAGTCAACACACTGAGTGTTTAGTAAGGGGCTTTCTAATGGAAAAGCAGGTGCTGCTGATTACATCTGAGTTGTTTCACTCAGTTTTCATTTGATGAAAAGTAAAAATAAACTAAATTCTTAATTCCAATTCCAATTCCAACAAGCATTACACCATCCGTATCAAAAATGAGAATGACAAATTACTGCAATGAAACAATGAAAGTCTCAATGCATGTTAAGATTTAAATGGCTCTCTTTGCTAGCTTAAGTGGAATAATAGTAGCAAAGAAAAAAAAGGAAAAGTAGGAAAAATATATGTTTGGAATACTCTGCACCAGTCTAGCTGTTCATCTGATAGCTTTAAAATTCCATTGTGTTCAGACCCTAAGAAATTTAATGGGATATTGAATAATTACATATGTTTTAAAAGCTTGTGAAACAAAATAAACTATATGTGATTATGCAATATCCTATCTTGTAGTATGTAGGATACTGTGACTTAATTTTCAATAAGCCTTTAACTAGAAAAGAAATTATTTCCAATATAAAGTTACAATTAAATCCGTTTAAAAAATATAAGAAAATTACTCCCGCATTTGAAAACAAATGAAGTTGTGTCCTGTACATGCCATTCATTTAAAACCTCACATTATTTATGACAAGATTAAAATATTACATATGATCGCATTTTATTTTTTTCTCTCCTGTTGTTTTCCGTGCAGACTTTTCCCTAGAAGCTTCAAAATAAAATATATTGAAGAGCAAGTCCTTTGAGGTCATCCTCTTATGAGATCAAAAAGTGGAATTAAGCAGGAATATGTTACGCTGTGAGTCTGCAGAAAGGGGAATTATATCAAGCTAATCTTTTTAATACAAAAGTCAGTCTGCTCTGATTTTTTTTTCCATCCAAAGTTACCATAGCAAGATAAAAACTATTCAACATTCATAAAGTTGAAAACAACTAGTTACATTTAAACATATTTAATGCTTTAATGTTTAGCAATTAGGACATGTCTGCCAGTGAGTAAAAACATGAAATCCAAAAGAAGGATTGAATTCTTAGGTATTACTATTTAGAAACAATATAAATCTCTCATGGGAGGAAGAGAAAATTCAAAAGGGTTGAATCCAGATATTATCCCATCAAAAGCAACAAGCCCTCCTTCCCACCATCCACTCTGAAAATACTCACAAAGTTTGGTGAGGATACTAATTGGGAAAGAGAGTTTACAGGAGGTTAGACAGAGAAACTCCCTGTATGTGCCAAAGGTTCAAATAAATTTGTGATAGTAAGAAAAACCTATTTTGCAATATTGCTAGACATAGAATAATATTTATTCTACTTACTCTTATATGCAAACATACACTTACAGAGTATCCCAGTTGGGAGTGGTCTTTTAGAACATCTATTCCAAAACTTGCCCATTGCAAAATTCCATTAAATCATTTCAGACCATCTCTGAAAGATGGTCATCTAGCCCACATTTGAAAAACATAAGCAAGAGGGTGCTATTGTATTTTAGATAGATTGTTCTACCATTTAAGAGTATCATAAGGAAATTCCTTCAACTATTCAGCAAGGTTATTTTTCTTTCAATATAAACCAGTTGTTGTGTTCCCAGAACAAATCCATCCCTTCTATCATATGGCATTTGTAGACCACTCTCATATCTCTGTTCAATTTTTTTTTTCTTTTGCAGGAAAAAAATGCTTTTAACATGCTTTAACCTCAGGTTAGGTTTCCAAGTGATCATCCAGTCCCTCTCGACTGAATGCATTTCACTTCTCAATGACTTTCTGAAGACAACAATAGAAAAACTCATGGTTTAACAGGATACTTTACTAATGATTTCAGTTTTAAAATATGTCCTTTTTAAAAAAAATGCTCAAAATGTTTATTTTAACAATAATTTGAGTCTTAATTCCCAACAAATATCTGTTTATTCCTACAATTATTTTAAATGCGTTTCATTCTGAAGTACCTACGGTGATACAAAAGGCAATAAAATATGAACAAAGTAGAAATTTTGGTCAAAATTTATTAGTATAATATCTAGAAAGGAGTTATCATTAAAAGAATTTCACACTTCACATACAATTGGTATTTATTTCTTGTCATAGACTATCAGATGCCTTACTATTTTCAGATTCACTATCATCTCCTTAGATGCTCCTTACATTCTCATTTCCTGTCTTCACATGAAGTGTAACAATGAATTGTTAATGGTGTGAAACTTGACACAAAGACTCTTGGAAAATACTTAGATCATTCCTTTACACTTACAGTGAAATATCCAGCTCTTTTAAAAACAGCTTTTCTAAAAAAAAACAAAAACCCTCTCCATTTTAATGGCTCTTATTTTATCATATTTATCTCCTAGATTTACTTTATAAATATTTCTACCATTTGAAATAAATTATTGAAATATATATTTATAATCTTAACAATTAAAATAATTCCCTAGAACTAAGTTCCATAACGCTGAAGTATATTAACAATTTGTTCATAAAAAAGCAGCACCAATGTATGTATGTATGTATGTATGTATGTATGTATGTATGTATGTATATATAAAACATCTCTGTGAATGCTTCATTTTTGCATTTAGCCATTCCCCTGAATTCAGCTTTTAATGAAAAGGAATTCTAGTTATAAGAAAAAGTTTAACATAATTCTGGTTTCTAGTTTACGTTTATTTAGGTATGCATAATTTGAGCAGGGAATTGGGCCAGAAGATCTCCAAAGTACCTTCCAACTCTGTTATTCTGTTAAATGATTTGAATTTTTCATTTAAAATGCACCAAAGCTGTCCTGAAAGCTGACGTAACTGGCACCTAAATTAATAACATAGTGTTATGTTCCTAAATCATATATCAGTAACAAGATAATTTCTGCAGAAAAATTTATATATTATGGTTGCAATCCTCTCTGTAATAACTCATACACATGTAACTGATATGATGAGACATTGTGGGGCAGTTTCTTAAATACAAATATTTCAAACAAAACACTGATTTTGCTTCATATTTCAATAGAAGCAAGATCATATTTTCCCCCTTAAGTAAGAGCACTAAGCCATAGTTTAAGAGAATCTGTGTAGTTCCATCAAGCTTCTATTTCACAGTCAAAGCTCAGGAACCAAAATGTTGTCTGCACAATCACATATTCCCTGCTCACTGCAAGTTAAGGCTAAGCTAAAAACATATCTTGGCTCTCATAACCGTTAATAAGGATCTGAAGCTAATTTCGGAGCCCTGTTATCTGGTTTCCTATAAATATGATTAAGACGGATATAATTGAACCAAAGAGACCAACCCAAAGCAGGAGAACCAAGAGAACTCTCCTCTTACAATATTATATAGGCAGAATAGTTAAAACCTGATATGGTTTGATAAATTGCCTTTATTACTCTAAATCAAAATACAAATCATATACGTAAGACACAAATCATATTCCCAGTCATCCCCGTAATAGTCCTGGCTTAATCATTTGAAGATTCTATCGTTTGAAATTGATAATGCTGACAAAATTAATATTATGAAAATTACTGCAAGGACAGCCAACAGAAACTAAATTTACACATTATTTCATTAAGAATAGAAAAAGGTTACATTCATATCTACCCCCAAATTCAAGCCACAGTAAAGATAATATGCAGCAGCATGCACAATTTGATATAAAGTGGTATAGACAATAATCAAGCAGCCTACATTTTTGCATGCAATCTCCTACTTCTTCTTGAGTTATTAAAAAAAGGGGAAAAAAGCCAGCTCTAAATTTTATTAACACTTACATTGTTCTTCTTGAATAATTTAAATAGAACACATTAGCCAGGTATTGCCAGCACATGGTACTCAAGCACCTGGTTATTCAAAGTATTGTAGAATCTTGAATATGAAGGATAGATGCCATGGAATTTTTCACCTGTGTAGGTGCAAGTAAGAGGAGGCAAAATGTATGTGTCTTAAAATAATCTCAACTATAGTTTTCCATACGGTGGCCATAAAGTGGTATTTATGCAGTGTCTCATAGCAAATTTGTCAAATAGACCTGCAAATTAATGTGAGTTTTTACAATAAAGTGGTGTCAGTTATTATCATAGTTGGATAACAGAATAGGACGTTTGGAGGCCTTGTTCAGACAAAGCTATTTCTCTGACTTGACAATGCCTATGCATGTAATCTGTTTATTAAATCCGGTCCATATAAAATCCAACAGATGCTAAATTGTCTATATCCCACCCTCCATACAATGACTGTATAAATAACTTTCCTGTAAAAAGGGCTACCATAGCTTGCTATGTTGTAAGAGATATGGATGAAAATGAATTGTATGTCTTGATTGTATGTATTGCATCAACATTATAAAACATACTATACATAATAATGTGTCTGCACAAACTTTCTGTACTTGTTTTGGCTTACATGCCCTATTAGAAACAATTCACCTATCCCAATTGTATTGCTACTAGATATAAAAATTCTGTGTCAGAAATCTTTAATTCAGAACTACCAGTTTGCTTTATGGATCATTACTATATAGCGCACCCTTTAGATGCTCCAAATGTGAAATCTCTACCATCCTACCATCCTTTCTTGAACAAACGTAAATATCTCAAAGGAAAAATATCTATTCATGGGGATTTAAATAGCATCTATTACTTTTGCTGTTGCTGTTACCAACAGTTACAAAATAGGCATGAACTCTTAACATCACCTTATTAGACTACTTTTATGAGATATATTTACAATGGTTATTTTTATCTGGCAGTTTTAAATAGATCATAACCAGAGGCAAAATGAGAGCATCCTGAACAAACATGAAATTCATGATTTCAGATTTAAAACCAGATGCTATATCTGGAAATTAATCACAACAACAGAAACTGGATTTATTATTATATTTCCCTGCAAGCATGCATTTTAAAATATAATGTCATTTTCTGAAACTAACCATTTTTTGTAGCAAGAAGCAACAGCATAATATACAAGTTATAGAAAATACTTAACCTATTTTAATTGAAATTAAATTTGTTCTTTGCTTATATGTAGATTTAAATCATATATAATAGCTAAATGTAATATTAACAACCAGTAGTTGTTTAAATATTTTTCTAAAATCATGTTCAAATAAATAAATAGATAAAAATACCCAAGAAAAGTAAGGAAAAGAAACAGCATTCATAACATATTTTAAACTGAGCAGAATTATAATGAAAACTGCATTTAAATGCCTTTCAAATAATTAGGAATACAATTACTAATTCTTATTTTACTATGTAGAAGATATATCACCAATAGAAGAAAAGACTGCAAAGACTGCAAATTTGTGTTCTCAGCACAGTAATACATTGTAATTACTAGTTCTCAAAGGAAAAAAAAAGTTGCCCTAAAACAAATGAAATGAAAACATTCATCTGAAAGCCAAGTTATTATCCGGTACAATTGTATATAACATGTTCCATCCAAGTGGAAAGGGGACTAACTAAATCCAGAACTTTGTTCTTATTTCTTGTATTAAAAAAATATTTTGACATTAATTACAAATATTTTTTCATCATAAGTATATATGTATATATTTATTACCCAAGTAGTCTGCTACATTCAATAAATTCAATATTAATAGCTCACAATATGAATTAATCATCTGATGAAATGAAAATTTTTTCAGTCAAACAAACCAAAAGATAACACTTCAGGTGAAATGAAATGAAGATTTCTCTGTACGAAAAATGTGGTCCTGTCTCTTTAAATTATTCATAAAAATTAAGAACTGACCTCTAAATATAAACAGCTTGAAGATACCCAGTAGCATTCTACTATAACATAGCAGGTAAGTTACACATGAAGGTAATTTAAACAACAACAGAAAACTATCACAACTCCCATCTCGATGTCATCTTAAACGGTTACAATCTTGATTACATATTTAGGATAACAATTATCATAATAGTTTTGTATTTGAATACCAAGTTGTATAAATAACACAGTAGCAAATACATGTACAGTTGAAACTGAATAGATGCTGACTCCAATAAAAATCAAGCTAAACATAGTTAATCTTATAAAATATATGCAACTGGAATCTAGGTAGATTTTCTTTTCTTTTTATATGACAGTTTAGCATATGGCAAAATAAGTAACTAATATAAATAATATGTTAACTAAGGTCATCTCTGATTCTGGACAAAGTAAACCTGACATAACTCAGTGTTCATTCAGATAATAGTAAACTTAAAGACATCATCATACTTTCATCCTAAGGGTACAATTCTCATTATACCCATTACCATGGAATAAGGAGTTTAAGGCTAAAAATCATCATATCCAGCGGAACAACCCCATTAAAGGTAAATGAAATGAGCTGCAGCCTAAAAGCTTGATTCACAAGTCAGTGGAGCTCAAGTTCTAGGATTAAAGCCAATTTAGTCACACTGAAACCAGGGTTTGACCTTCTTTTTCAGTAATGAAAAACTATATATGAATATCAAACCTTGAAATCAAATGCTCTTAAAATTGAATTTATATTGGTTTAAATTTAACTTCACCAGAGATGCCAATTAAGCTTCAATGAAGGTGAATTATAGCAAAACCATGCTGCATAGCCACTGGTTAATTTCAAAACATCTGCCTGTGGGATGAGCATTTCCCTTTGCATTAGAGGATAAAATTATGCAGACATGCACTTTGTAATAATAGATCTGAACACTAACCACATTCTTGGACTGCATTGACATTAATGCCGAGGCATATACAGAATAAATATCAATGTAAAAAATAATGAATTTAGAGTTGTAAACTTCTTGACTTGCATGTTTCAAACAAAATGGTGGAATTATCAAGTTACAGTGAAATATACTATCATACATTCACCATATGTTTGCTTTCATTTTTATTAAAAATATATGACACACTAATTTAACTGCTTGTAATAATGCATGCAAGTATTAAATCCATTAGAGTCTTTTAAAAAATTGCAGCCTGACATAAGCCAACTCTGAATAAACCTTAAATTTATGACTGGCACACGAAAAACCAACCAAGCACCTTACTCTGACTACCGTATTCCTGCAATGCTCATATTGAAACACAAAACAGATAAACACGATGACAAAATGTGTAACAGTTATATATTGCTATGCCACAAACAATATCAAAGAGTGTCCAGAAATGATCAAAACCTATATCCTAAACGTGCCTTAACAAAAGAATTTCATAATAACTGAACAATGCAATATTAATAACAAAGCCCTATAAACAGAATTTTTCAATTTCATTATTTTAAATTATGGGATTTGATATAATCACTAACAAATCCTCTTTCCTTTTTCATCATGCTTAATTATTTCTACTTTTAAAGCTTCGATGCCTTCAAACTAGATTTCTAAAATGCATATCAGTAAAGTAGTAAGAGGAAACACCCATAAAATGGTTCTTGAAAAGAAAGCTGCTGAACAGTGAATTAATTGTTATTCCTGTTATCACCTTGAGTAATGTAGCTTCTTTGTCCCCTTCAGTAAATATCAGTTCTTTTGAGTTTTAACAAAGGAAGAGAATACTTACAAATGACACCTTCTGCAAGCCATCCTCGGTTTTTCAGAAAAATTCTTCAGCTCTGTTATAGGTGTCTAAGTGCCTCTTTTCCAAGAATCAAAATTCACGTTCTCGGCTTTCACATGCTCATTCAACTCTCAGCCACAGAGGAACACCACAGATTAAGAAGTCTGTGATGTAACCAGCATCAAATACTGCATCAGATGAACCCAAACACTCTAAGGGGTTATATTTTGCAAAGCAAAAGGTTTTTTTTAAAGATGAGGATTAGCAGATGTACAAACCAGCAGCTCAGCATTCACACTGGTTTGTCTTTATACTTTCTGTCTGGCGCAATACTGTATGTTTATATTTAGATTAGCAATAGAATCCTATTTGAACTCTGTTATGACATTCAGTTTCATATCTTTTTTAAGCAAGCTAGTGATACAGTTTTAGAATTCACCGTCTTTTTATGAACAGCATAGTACAGTCCAAGCTAGAAAAAGGCCATTGGTCCTTTTATCTCCATGGTAACAGCAGCATCTGTGGAGCCAAATTCTACTGCAAAGTCAATATATAGTGATATATGATCATACAAACAGATAAAATGGAAATAAATAAATAAAAATAGGTACAGATAAAGAACATTAGTGCTTTGAGTAAAAAGATTAATTTTACATAACATCATATTTAAAACAGAAAGTAATTTATATTACTTCAGTAACAACAACACCTCATAATTTTGGATCACTACAACATATTTATGAAGTAGGCATTTTAGGAAGGTGTATTTGTATACATGCTAAATTGTGGAAAGTCAGGCTATCCCTTACTGGTTTTTACAATAATTGTAAAAATACATTAAATATTAGAAAATTCCAAATATACATTTTAAAAAAAAGGTCAGTATAGCACTCCACAGTAGAAACAGAATATAGATTATCACCAACCTCATTTTTGCATTATATTAATGCAAGGTAATACTCTACTGTATTACATTATTAACTCTTTTGGAACCAAAAACAGTGAAGCTGATTTGTGGCTTTCTTTCAGTAAACCTTTTTAAATTGCATCTTATTTACAACAACAGAACTAGTCAGACATCTGAGAAATTACTCATATCCAATCATTACCTGGAGAGAAAGGTATACCCGCATCTCAATCTTAGAATGATTCAGCATTCTTTCAAAATAATACAGATAGCCAATCTTTCTCACCTGATTAATTAATCACTCATGGTGATCATCTGCTTTCATTTCCAAGTTAAAATAATTAAATGGCCAGCTCATATACACAGATAAGTAATAAGTTCAAAGCTAATGCATAGGTAGGAAATATTTTGGCTAGTAAAAAGTCTTTCAAAGACATGCTTGTACGTTATCTAAAATGATGTTTAAATAACACTAATACTGGAGATCTTGTAATGCATTCCAGTCTTAAATTGGTTGTGGGTGACAATTTGGGCAGTGACGATTTTATCTGAACCTGGCAGGAGGGGCTTCAGCCTGTGGGACGGATGTGTTTTGTGGAACTATTCTTGCTATCGAGGACCCAGGGGAGAAAGTTATTTCCCCGAAGTGGCCTCGAAAAAGTTGCTCGAGCCCACACCATTGAAAAGTGGCCATTACGAGCCAGCATGTAACTGGAACAGCCCTGACAAGAAAGATTTGTAACATGAAAGGCAACACCAGGTCGTGATGGGTGGATTAATGATCAAGGAACACCCAGCCTCAGCTTGAGCTTTAAGCTGGAGTGTAACTGGAGTGTAAGTTTTTCTCCTTTTCTATTTGAAGACTTTTTTATTCTCGAGCCACAAGCTAGTTGGTTGGGAATGGTGGTGAGTTTGATTAAAGAAGGTGCGGGTGACAGCTTCTCCCAGAAATGGGACAAGGCAACATTTGAGCTTGAATTACTAGTTCAGAGTTTCTTCAAAGCAGTCGAAATCCTCACTGACAGTTTGAATCTAACGGGCAAGAGACCTGAAATTGCATGGGATGAGCTGAGTGGGAGGAAAGAGGTAAAATGGTTTCCAATTAGGATGGAAATGCAAGCACAAGTCAGGGAGATAAAAGAGGTCATCAAATGGCCCAGCCAGCAAACACAGATTGTTGATAACCAAGGAGCGAAACGATTTAATAGTCGGAGTTTTGAGAGACATGAGATGTCACCTGAGTTGGATAAGTGATACCAAAAGGAGATGAAGAACAGCAATAAGAACTTAAGAATTCAGCAGTAAAAGAGAAGTTTCAAGGAATTAAACTTGAAATGGCTAAAGGAGGAATCGGTGGAGAGAGAAGCCCTTTCTGGCAGAGGATCGGGTTTCCAAGCAGAATATCATGTGAGTGGATTCATCGGATCGTGAGAGTTAGAGGCACTCAAAATGGTGAAGAAAGAAGTGGAGAGATTGTGGTGATTGGTGTGGTGAAGATCTGGCCTGAGAGTTCAGAGAGGAATGGCCTCACATTGCTGATCTTGGTGACTAGGTAGTGAGGTGAAATATGGAAGAAAGGATATTAAGAGTGGTGGAGATACGGACACGCTGGGGGTTGTAGTTAAATTTAGATGGAGGGACGATGGCTGAGACTTAAGTTAAAACGAGAAGTTTGGCTTGCTTTTTCTCTTTCTCTTTGTTCTGACTTCTATTTTCTGATTTTCTATTTTAACTCTGGTTTTTATTTTTGAAAGATAAATATGTAATAATTTAGAATTAACCTGTATTAGCCCAAGCAACAAACCAGGATATGTGGCATGTTTCCCCCTTTTTCCCCCTTTACTTTTCTCTCTGTCTCATTTTGTATTTTGCTTCCACACCCTTTCTTTTTTTCTATTTTTAAGGTAAATTTATATTAATTAAGAGATAACTACTGGTAAATTAGATATTTGAGAATATGTTTCACTTTCAAAGCGGAGGAATCAGCAGGGAGCAAAATAGTCTTCAGTAGAGGAACGGGTCCAGGGGTGGGTTTCAAATTTTTTCACAACCGGTTCTGTGGCAATTGCTTAGTGGGCCTGGCTAGGTGATCATGTGACTGGGTGGTCATGGCCAACTCAACATCACTCAC
>JANHFR010002859.1:133688-144710 GCA_032468015.1 Mimophis mahfalensis | reverse complement strand
AACCTTGGCAGTTTGAAGATGCTGGCTGGGGAATTCTGGGAATTGAAGTCCACGCATCTTCAAACTGCCAAGGTTGAGAAACACTGTGTTAAAGTCTTCAGTTTAAAGCAGCTTCATTATTTCTTTACACAACAGTTTAATATTTAACCGCTGCGTTTACATCCTTACAGACTGATATTTCTTGCACAGTATTAGAATGGTCGAGTTTGTTATTTGGGGGGGCAGAGAGTTGCCTCTTTTAAAGTCAAAAATTGCATTAACAGGTCTTTCATATATTTGAAATTTGGTCTAGCAGGGCACTTATTGTTAGAATTTAGATCATTAGACTGATCAGCGGCAAGGAGAAAAGACTTAAAACATTTGCCAAAAATCATATATTTTCTTGGATATAATAAAAGTATTGATTCTAGAGCTGGAAAAGGACTGGAGACAGTCAAATCCTCCTTTAGACACAGTACACCAGTGTGTACAGTCCATAACCGCATCCTTCAGTGAACTGATGTGGAATAACATTCATGATAATAATAGGGGTATCTTGGGGTCTCCCTCATGGCAGCACTGAAGTCTGTTTGTTATCCAGTGTGAGAGTTGGCAGGAAAGTATACTGACACAAAGAAGTGTTGATTGCATTTCCAAACTCTATTCTGCCTTGCCAAGGAAGCAGAATAGGGCTCTGTCTGCATAAAACATGGGGGGAAGAGTGAGGTGGGGAATATCATTCATTCCAGCATCTGATAGAAGATCGGCTATCTGATCCATGAGATTCAGGGTAAGAGAGCTGGTACCAAAAGAGCTATAACTCTACCATGTTTGTACCCTCATTCTCTTGCTATTGATGACAGATAAAGCAGGGTGGGAAGAAGGAATGGAAGAGGGTTTTCTTGGGGGGAGGGGAGCACATGAATGAAATGGAGCATCCAGGAAAAGGGCCTGAATGGTTGTTTGGCTCAACCACAGAATACATACACATGATGCTGATTACATTTTTGTAGATCCAGCTTGTATATGTTTAAGTGTAGAAAATCTGGATATTACTTGCTATCAAAAAGAGACGAGTGTAGTCATCATTTCTTTATTTAAATTTGTCCAATGTTTGGTTAGAAGCAGTTCTGAGATAAGTAGGACTTGCTGTATTTATTCAAAATGACATTTCACTGTAATACAAAGTTAAATAGTCTCATTCTATTTATATCTAATTGGAGATAAGCCCCAGTTTAGTCAATGAGGCATGCTTCCAGTAAATAAGAAAATATTTCAGCTCTGTTTGCTTTTTACTATTTATATGGATTATTTTGGTAGTTGGGCAATGTTAGCAAATTTCAATCATAATGAAATGTTTGAATAGATGGCATTGTAGTCTGGACAGAATGTCCATAAAATGTAGCATTTGAAACTGACTCAAAGCTGCAGTGGACCAAATAGGAATAAAAGACCTGCAATGGTAGTGAAAGTATTAGTTCAAAAGAGAGTATTTGAGAAAAAATTCTAATGGTATGGAATCACTGATAATCACGATCAAGATTATTTCTGAAGATACAACATAAAACTCAGTTTATTTCATTTTTAAAAAAATACAGTGTCTAAGATCATCATTCACAAGACATATAAGATATTATATATAAAATTATAAAAATAAATGCAAGCAATCATAATAAAATGTTTGGGTCTAAGACCTGCCAGTATAAAAGTACAGATAGTCTTATGACCACAACTGAGTCCAAAATGTATGTTGCTAAGGAACAGATTTGTGGGATTTTGCCTGATTTATGAACTTTCTTGTCACAGTTGTTAAGCGAATTACTGCAGCTGTTAAGTTAGTAAATATGGTTGTTAAGTTAGTAAATATGGTTAAGTGAATCTGGCTTCCCCATTAACTTTGCTTGTCAGAAGGTCGCAAAAGGGGATCAGATGATCCCGGGACACTGCAACTGTCATAAATATGACTCAGGTGCCAAGTGTTTGAGTTTTATCACATGACTATAGGGACGCTGCAACTGTCATAAGTGTGAAAATTGGTCGTGAGTCACTTTCGAAGGTCATTAAATGAACTGTTTGTGTGTACATGGCCCACTAAATTACAAAATAGCCAACCAATAATGGGTGTTTCCCTTTCTATAAATTTAAATTAAATTATTGATTTACTTAATGAAACACATTATAAACAGCTGTTGTTATTCAGTACAAATGCAATTCATTTTACAATCCATATAGTCAGTCAGTGCCAAATAAGGGTGAATGCACAATTAAGGCCATTCAGCTTAATATCTATGTTTGTTCAAAATGAATGCTAATTTATTCAGTTTACCATTAAATGACCAAGATTAGAACATTTTGTTACTCTTAACAAACTCTTCCTGCTGCACACACAAAAAAGTAACAGCATTCTAAGAGAGTCTTATGCAAAGAGGTTTTATTATGCAAATTCCATTTAAAAAATGGTAGCTGTATAAAATCATGGGTTCATTTTAACAGAACTTATACAAATGAACCTATTATATTTTATAATGGCAAACAAAACAAAAATCAAGCATTGAAACATATCCATTTAAGTCTAAAATGCAATCCCATGTATATTCAGAAATGAATCTCACTGTGTTCTGTGAGCTTCCAAGTAAAATGTCTTGTATTTCAGCTTCAGAATTTCTTTGGATGATTAAAATCAATTCTATTACTTGATTTGCTGTTTGGCTGGTTTGAAATAAAAGTAATTTAGGCCACAACACTACTAATACTTGTATAAAAGTAAGTCTCATTGAACACATGGGAAATTATTCACAGTATAGGAAATATATGTGTGCGTGCGTGTGTGTACGTGTGTGTATGTGTGTGTTGGTCCTGAATTTATAATGTTACTAAACAATGCTATCAAACTTGATTAAATTTCTAAGATTTGTTATTTTAAAAAAGACACTACCAATTTCTGGACATAGTTTCCAAGCATGCTTTCAAACAATAGTTCAATCTATTAAAATAGAATATGTCATTATTAAAAATCTGAAATTATGCTACACTGGCAACTAAATTATGAAAAAGGCTTACCTCTTAAGTACACATACCTGGAATAAAAAGTATTAAAATCAACGTACTTTAGTTTTGAGTAGAAAGTCCTAAGTTTGCATCATAAACATTTCTATATGAAGCCTGAATACAAGATAGATGCAATTTTAAATATTATTCAGATCTATGTTATACTTAAATATTGTGGTACAAAGAAGCAACAAAGAAAACTCCAAATGACATGTGGAGTTTGAGTAATTTATTCTGTTTTAAAATTAAATTGCCTATTTAGAATAAGTTTTTATTCCTAAACATTTTTATTTTCACATTTTATTGCATAACCGTATGCATAAAATCAGAAACTAAACTGATCAACTGTGTTTTGACAACTCAATTGGTTAAAAATGTAATTATCAAGAATGTGGTTTGGTTTGTACCATTGGGATGGTATATACATATACAGATAATAATGGAAGTAAATAGAAAAGGTCATTTTGAAATGAGAGATGTGGCACTCAGTACTGTCTTCCTTACATGTTGGACTTCAGTTCTCATCAAGCCAAACAAACTTTACCAATGGCATTTTACTTTGGCAAAACAGTGTTTATTATTAAGAGTGTTAATAAACAATGTCTATTTGTTGAATAAACATTTCCTTGCAAATCATTGACTGAATTAATATACAACTCTGCACGAGAACACTCAAACTAAAGTTGTAATGCTTATGGGGATAAATTTGGTAACCTAAGAGCCCCAAAACTGAAGCTTTTTTAAACAATGACAGAAAAGTTACTTGTGAGTCAAAAATGAAGAATACCGTTAACAAATGTGTTAAATAAACTTCAAAGTATTACTGAAAACAGTTATTTTACTTTGTCCACTTATTTGCTAGTTTTATATTAACTGAAACACCGGTATTTCATTTTATTACTGGATATATAATACTTTTTGCAAGATATATTTAGGAAGGTACTGGGTAGCATCTGCAGTGCCTACAAAATGTTGCTGGGGCAGAAAAGTACTTACAGTGCTCTATGTGGGTTGCAAGCAGTTTCAGGGGCCCACTCTAAACCAGATTGTCATGGGCTAGTTTGGGTGCAAGCATTGTTCAGACCTCATGGTTAAAATAAGCTGTAACTTTTAATACAGCATGTGAACACAGTGTTTTAAATCAGCATTTCCAATCAGATTCCTTTGAAAAGTGTTTTAAAAAAATATTTTCTTTGAAGACTCCAGTAACTATATGGTCAGAACTCTGAAATGCCATGCCAGCGTGAGCAATGGTAAGGCTATCTGGGAATCATAAAAAGTGGAGGCTTACAGATGACAAGGACACTGAATCAGGGAAGGCCTATTTATTTAAGGGGGATGGGGGCAAGATAAAGCTAGCCCAGTGTTCCAATTCCTGCATGCTTCCAGGGAATCCAATAAAGGATTTATTTTGGAATAAACGTCATTGTTGCCCACAATACTAAGCTATTCACAGAATAGATGTTCACACTGCAATCCAGATCAAACTGCTAATAACGTCTTAGAAACAATTCACATACTGATTTTGGCAAAATATGGAATACCTGTTTCCAGGATGTTTTTCTACTACGGTGTCTAATTTATATCCCTGGAATCTCCTGGTAGTTTTCCATGCGTTCGGCTTTTTGAAAAACGGGCAAGGTTGGCTAAGCGCTGCCATCCAGCAGACAAATGGGCAGCGCTCCAAATCTTGACGCGTCTTCCGCTTCCTATTTTCTGTCGCCGATGGCCGCGCTAGGATAAGAAGGAAGCCGTTGTTGCTCGAGAGAGTCGTCTCCGCCTCCTGCTCAGTGTTTCCGAAAGGCTTGCGGCAAGTACGGTGGGGAGCGGCTGCAATGGCAGAGCCGGCCCCGCCGCCGCCGCCAGTAAAGGGGCTTCGAGAGGCGCTGGAGGCTCACTTGCAGGGCCTGGGCATCCAAGCACTCAGCGTGGAACATCCCGAAGTGAGTGAAGAAGCCGCGAAATGAAACGGTCTGGGGAGGGGAGCCGGCAACTGCCAATAGAGAAGCCGGTGTGCGGAGAAAGGCAGTTGCATTGGCTGATCAATCCTTTTTTATCACTTTCTTTTTTCCAAAAATTTCCAAACTTACTACCAAGTTGATGCACGTGAAGCGAGTCGGCCTGAGTTAAATGGAATTTACTTCTCTGAAGTATAAAGTTGCAGGCTTGTTAATTGTATCCGCACACTAGACAGGTATTACTAGATGGCAGCTAAGTATAAAACACACTGAGTTTTATGTCCAAGTACAGAATACCTGCATAACATGTTAAATTATAAACCATGTTCACATGCTGCCATATCTGTGTCACTGATCATGGCCTACAGTACAATAAACATGGCTTAAGCTGTTAGAAGCTACAGACTAAGACATAATATGGCTTGTTTGTGCTTTAAAAGCCACTAGCTGATGACCAGGCTTTGCCCAGGTATAATTAGGCCTGGGTTCCCACTTACTGAAGCCTGTGTAAGTTTCCAGGGTTGCTTTTAATCAATAAGGCTGTGACAACCTGCTGAGACCTAAGTAGACTTCTGTTTCTGAAGGGGCAAAAAAGCTTTGAAAGGAAGAATTATAACATTACCTCTCTTCAAATTGCCTCCTAGTGAAGCCTTGATAGAGTTTGGCTCTGTTTTCTATCTGGGTATGTGCAGTATGAAAATGCTTAAGCCTACAATTCCCAGCTTTCTTTGGGCAAACTCTTGTACATGCTCAGTGCAGCTTTGCAGAAAAATGTCCAGGGATGTGTGGTTTGGGGCCCCCTTTCTCTCTGAAAAATTTGTCAACAGCCTTCCTAACCACCCCACCCCACCCCAGTATTCGTCACGGAAATTGGAAATAGGTACCTGTGAAGTTTGTGGCATTTTGGTGGGTGGTGAAAGAGCCTTTCTAGGACATACCCATAAACACCAGCAATGGGCACCTCTCTTTTATAGATTTTAGATATGGTGGATTAGCCTCAGAGGGATTTTAACAAATGATGTCAACTGATTGTCCAAATAGGTCAAATATATTCTTTTCTGATGTTCTTCAGTATAAACATTTCTTAATGTTATACTAATTAAAACAATAAATGGGATAAATTTAAAGTGCTAAGAAAAATATTATTTTGGCTATGCTCAGAGGCTTCCTAATTTCCTTTGAATGGTTGCAATCTATATCATGCTAAACTATGTGAAAGATGTGGGATATTAACCTGACCGGGGTAGGGGGGGAAGGATTTTAACTTTTTAAAAAACGAAACAATTTTGATATGTAAGCCAATCTGATTAATCCTGCTGAGTCACCCTTGTTCATTGGTTTGGTGCCAAATTTCAGCAATATAATTTTTGGCACTGAAAATATGGGTTCAAGAATGTTTGCTTATTCTGGACTATATGATTAGAATTTATGTGGATTTCTGAAGTGGTACCAAATTGAAATGTGCAGGATTGTTGCATTGTTCTTGTTTATTTCACTGACCATTATAAAGAGGAAATGCTGCAAAGTGCAGCTTAAATGCAATTTTTAAAACTTAGCAGTTGATTTCTCTCTTCTAGGTATTTACAGTTGAAGAAATGATGCCCTATGTACAACACTTAAATGGAGCTCACAGCAAAAACCTTTTCCTTAAAGATAAGAAGAAAAAAAGCTTTTGGCTGGTGACAGTTCTGCATGATCGACAAATCAATTTAAATGATTTGGCAAAGAAACTGGGCGTTGGAAGTGGGAACCTGCGCTTTGCTGATGAAGCAGCCATGTTGGACAAGCTGAAAGTTGGCCAAGGATGTGCAACCCCCTTAGCTCTTTTCTGTGATCAGGGAAATGTGAACTTTGTTTTGGATGCTGGCTTTCTGGAAGGAGGTCATGATAGGATTTATTTTCACCCAATGATCAATGCAGCAACTATGGGCCTGCACCCAGATGACTTCTTAAAATTTCTGAAGTCTACGGCACATGAACCCATAATTGTGCATTTTGATGAAAGCCATAAATAGCTTTTTAATCCAACAGAGTAACTGGGTTGGAACTTACATTAACATGCATAATGATATCCTACATTCAGAAAGGTTTTCTCAGATGGAAATCATCATTGGAAAATGACAGGGGTAGATGTCACTCATTTTAGTACATTTAGTCCTGAGATTTATGACTCATTCATTCATGATTTATAAGATTAGTAAAACGCGCTCTTTGTATGCTTTGCTGCCTCTGTCTTGTTTCCTTTTAGATTTTTTAAAATTTAAATTGTAGTTTAAATGTATTTTAATCATTATGTGAGATTGGTAGCTATAATAAATAAATCCAGCACTCCTTCCCAAGAGAGAAATTACCCCAGCTCTGATCATGTGCACTGTTGCTCTACCTACTTTGTATCATCATTCATTGTGGCTCTAATCCCTCCAAAAGTATAAAGTCCTTAAAGGCTTCTGTAAGTGTACCAAAGTTATAATAGGTCTTTTTCCAATATAAAATTTAGGAAAATTCATTAAAGTATGCAATGTGACTCTTCTGATGGGCCAAACAAGGTTCTTTCAAAATAAGAGAAAGTCGACAGTTATTTTGTTTCAAATTTTAATAACATAAGTAGTGTACAATGGCAAACATTACAAAACTCCTTAATAGGTATAAGAAAGGAAGTTACAACTTTAAATAAAAGTTTCTGTATAACAGTGTTCAGTTTGTGTCACAGCCACATGCTGTTTTTCCTTTTAAGGCAGTTCCATTCTGAACAATGTTTGAGTTATACACAATGCAATAGATTTTGCAGAGAACTTATATTGGCCCCATGTTGGAGCTGTGCCATCTCTCAAAATACAAGAATTTTAAGAAATAAAGCATTCTGGAAAGAATGATTGTAGCTTTAGCAATCAGCAGCAATTGAGTGGGAATATTTTCATTGTATTACAACAAATTTGCAACTTTTATTTTGTAGCTGCTGAATACTGTTGTGTATAAAGAAAAAAGCCCTTGCATTTAGTCCCAAAGGTGACGGATTTCAAAGTGACACATTAATTGACACTGCTACAGATTTATATTTTTTTAAAAATATTTTTTATGAAGCATATTAATGAAAACTGGGACAAAGAACTATGGCATACATTTTAATTTCTTTAGATTAAAAATTTGTGAAATCTAGAGAGATAAGGAAAGCCAGTTATATTCAAATGTACTCTGGAAAGGAAAGATATAAACAAACAAGGCTTTGGTTTTCCTGAAGAATACCTGTATCAAGATTCATTTCTCTTAAGTTTTCAGCAGAAAATCATCTGGCTTTTCACAAAATACATTTTTAAAGAGAGCTATGGAGACAAATTACATATAGTTTACAAATCTCAAACTCCCTGTCCAGAAATATCAGTTTTAGGCTTCATTAAAACAAGATGAGAGTTCACTTTAGCTGTGGATTATGCCTAAATATACATATATAACTTTGTAATACTAAACCAAACCTACTGCCAAAATTGGATCATTAAAAAAGGCATAATCTATTATTAATTGTTTCCTAGGCAATATGCTCTTGATCATCATCATTATACCAGAGGCGTAATTTGTACTACTTAAAACTGTATGTAGAAAAAGCTTGTACCTAAATCCAAATACAAAACAGTGTATGAATCACATACAAAACTGGAAAATCAAGAAAAATAGGTACAATAAAAAATAAGTGCTTGAAAAACAGGTGATTGTTTCCCAAAACTGCAAACATTTTGAAGGTAATTAATACAAAACAGTAGTTTATTTGATAAATATTCAGATGTACAAGATTAGAATCAGAAGTCTGCCTAATGTTGAGTTTTCAGGTTCCCGTATTTCCTTATCTGCAGGTAACACTAGTGGTTACCCAAGATGGCGTAGCCGCCGTAGCAGAACTGAAGAGGCCCTTCATTCATTACTGTGTATAAAAAGGCTTGCATACAAATCTTTTCAGTGCCACACAGCTTTTTATTCATCCAACCTAGATTTAACCTGATTTAGTACAACTGCTTTGGTATTTTCATGGAACTAATTTTGAAAATTGCCCAATGCTTATTAGATACATCTCTTCCACTAAATTTTTGATTGTTAATTACTGTAATTTTAGCATTAATAGGAATTTCTTTTAAGTTTTTTTTTAAGTTAGCTTTCTTAACTTTCTTGAGAGGGCAGAATATATATCAAATATATAATAAATAGTAATAATGATAGTCAATTTTAGGATCTCTGGACAGATATTTCATCAATAAATAAAAATGAAAGTATCATCGCTGTGCAGAATGTAAAACAGCCACTGCAAATAATAATGTGATTTGGCTCTTGGCCATTTCAATCTACTCACATTAAGTGTAATGCCATTCTTACCTAAATAGACAGTGCTACCTGGGAAATTTAAACTTTAGGATTTATTTCTTCAAGTTATTTTTTTCCAATAGGTTGAAATTGTATGAACTGTATGAAAAACTTCCTGCCCTATATTTCCATTTTCATATTTCATTTTCTGAGAAATGAAGGTGGTCACAAGTTCATTCTACTCTGGCTACTGTGTTCATCCTACAATTGTTTATTAATTTTCAGATTGTTCAGTGTACCCAATAATTTATATTTTTAAGATCAATTTCAGTCATTTTGTTTTTGTCACTGGAGATCTTACATAGGGATAATTATTTTACTCTCCATACAGTCATACTGGACTCACATGTAATACTAAAACAAGAAAAGTTGTGTATTCGCTAACTTGGGTGATAAGATGATACATTAGGTTAAGTTGTACAGTACATTTCGTTGTGAAATTTTCATGTCTAAGGTTAACTTTTTCCCACATTAAAATCAGGGACAGCCTATCATATACCACAAATTTTATGGCTGCAATTGTGCAACATACTAACCCATTTTATTGAATTACTCCAGTTCTTCAGGTAATGCACTATCAATGCATTTATACACTATTGCTGGATGTGTAAATGCAGAATCTATTACCCTTGTGGGTTGTATGAACCCAAATCTTTTAATTTTTTCTGTTAAATCCTGATTAGAAATTGATTATGGCTTAATTTGTTACATTGATCAGGAATAAATCTACCCAGGCACAGCTGTTTCAAGATTATAGATTGTATTGCTCCCAAACCAGGATGTCTAGTTGTTCTGCTTAGCTGACCCCTGTTGCTCTATAGGTTGCTTTTCATTTGGCACAGAAAAGGGCAGGATTTATTTTTATCTAATAGAAATAACATTGATTGTCAGCAAAATCCTGGTGAGTATAATTATCATCTTTTTAAAAAATATACAATGGATAGGCAATGGATCTGATTCAAACAAAATATTGCAACTTATGACTAATTTGGCAGAGATACAAATAATGAGTTTAAAGATACACATATATTAAGATTAAATAAATCATTTAAGGTTAAATATGATACATATCATGGAAATATTAATAATTTAGTGGCTTTTAAGAAAATAAACTTTGAAATTTAATAGAAACCAGAAACCCTTGTACATCTGCAAAGATTAACAAAATCTAATTTCCTGTAATGTTCACATATAAATATTAAGAAAGTATCAATTTTAATTAGCCTTAATGCATATTATAAGAAACAAAAATATGACAGCAAGTCATTAAAACAGCTTGAAATATGTTTGATGGATTTTCCCTTAAACAATTTCTAAGCCATTTATCTCAAAATAACAAAAATATAGATTAAATTTGTAAAATGAGACAATTTATTTTGGATGGTTTCTATTGAAATAAAATCAATTTCATCCCACAAAACTTCAGAAATAGTTTTTAGCATCTTTTTGTCTTCTCAAAATGAGTATATTTTTGGTGACACAAAGTATATGGAAAAGATTAATTAATCTGAGGGTCTATTAAGTATTCAATTATGTTTTGAAGTACCTATTCTTCTTGTCATATACATCAAAATAATCAGCAGTTTTGTTTTTCTAAGAGTAACATCATGCACACCAATAAGACCGAAGTGACAAGATGCTTGGGTTTTTTTTTTCCTACCTGTATTTACAACAATTTCCACAATTTCCA
>JANHFR010002859.1:100616-116384 GCA_032468015.1 Mimophis mahfalensis | reverse complement strand
CCCCCTTTCTGTAGGAATGCCCAGCACCAACAAGGGGTGGCTGCAGCTTGTGTACATGCACACACGCGCATATAAGCCAGGCAAGCCAAGCCAGCTTTCTCATTGCTCTGATGAAGTTGCTGGCTGTTGGCTGCAGGTGGGGAAGGGGGCACTTACCAGCGTGCTCCAGGAAGCACCTCCTTCTCCACCTGCAGGCAACGGCCAACAACTTCAACGGAGTGATGATAAAGCTGGCTTGTATGTGCATTCGTGCAGGCGCACAGCTTCTGAAGATGGGAACAGCGTTCCCTTGTCTTCAAAAGTGGAACTCTGCTGGTTCGTGAGGCTGCCAGCTCTGCTGCATGAATCAGCAGAGCTGAAGAAAAGGGGATGGCGGGGGCAGGTGGGCAGGGCCAGGCTTGGCCCTTTCCAAGAGAGAAGAGACATAGAGCGCAAGCACAAGGGAAACACACAGTGAGAGACACACATACACATGAGGGAAGAGAGAGGGGAAGACAGGGAGAAGGGGAGGGATGCAGAGAGCAAGTGGGATAGAGACAGATAGAGAGATGGAGGGGACAGAGGGAGACACAGAGAAAATTGAACTTGGGGTGACTGGGTGGGCATGTCATCAAGATGGCCACACTCACCCAGGTTTTGTGGCCCCCGGGGTTTTTTTTTTAATGGGAAATGAGCCCAAATGGCTCTTTGAGTGAAAAAGTTTTTCGACCCTTGGTCTAACTAATTCTCAACAGTAAACTCAGACATTTAGAAGTGAAGGAGTACTGAAAAAAATGAACCTTGCACTCAATTGTTTATTTTATTTAAACAAACTGCATTAGGAAAACGAGGAAGAATTCTATTAGATTAAATGGAAAAGGAGATGAGATGAGATGATGAAATGAGATGAGATGAGATGCAAAGAAGAGAGAAAAACCATCAAAACTGAGAAATGCTCATTTGCAAAACTGTGTTTGGTTAAACTTCATCAATGTTCCCATAACCAGAAGTCATTTAAAGTAGAAATATTACCTTGAATTCTGGAACCTGTACTAGAATCATCACTAATTCCTTGTGGACTTACATCTTCAAAAGATGTTGTATCTAGGTGGAAAACAAGCATAAAACCTTAATATTGGTTTATCATCTGAAAAATTCTATGAAGAAGTTTTTGCTCCAATAAATTCATGTTCTCACAAATAATGTCAGAAATATAGACCCTTTCCCCACTACATAAATATGTATTATAAAAACCATATCAAGTATTAAGTATGAATAGATTCCAATACCACTAGTGTTGCTAACACAGCCACACCACACTGAAAAGATTCTACCTATACCTTTATTATTAAGCAACTGCTTGGATCTCAAGCCTGCAGCAGAGTTGACAGTTGCAAAGTTGATAGATGTAGTAGAGAAGGCCATAGATCCCAATTCTTTTCTCCTTTTACCCGTGGATATATCATCAGGACCTTCCAGATGCTCAGAACTACCTATCCATTGTCCTCCTGCTAAGACCATGGACTGCATCAGGTCATTCATTGCTGGGATGCAAATGAAAGCAAATGAATCAGCATGATTCAATGATTTGTTTTGCATTGTAAAATGCTTCATATTTATCTCTAATCATCATACCGAAAGCTACATTCCATGTTCATATATTACAACATGCATTTGGCTGAATGAATGAAAAATGTTAAAAAGCAAGACTTTTTTGTGCAGATGATTGTAAATGTTTTAACTGCCATGCTTGTGCTGGAATGCTACATAAATATACATTAGAAGCTCTGATGTTTGTAATGGTAAATGTAATGAACAGGGTAAGATGAGCACAAGTGCTTATATAAAGTCAGTGCTGGCAATGATAAGGGGCCCTTTATTGTGTAGGCTTCTACAAGGATAGATAATTGTGCATACAAAACACTAAAGATAAGGTTCTAAATCAAATGTGCTCTATAACAACTATCTACATATTGCATCCTTAACTGAAAAATAAAATAATACACTGGCAAAAATTTGCCTCCCCCTTTCCCACTTTTAGAAACTAGTAAAAAATAAGCAGGCTGCTATTTGTTTGGACATGTGTTACTTTAAAAAAAGAAAAAATAACGGTACCTGTCTTTATAAGACTTATAACTAATTTTAAAAATGACATTCACTTTGCAAATGTGTGCTTGGTACCTAGTTATCTGTATGTTTCAATTGCATGTATGCTTAAACGCACATAGAGGTGTTCCTTGTTTAACCACTCATTCAACTTTCAAAGTTTCAATAGTGCTGAGTAAGTGGTACTTATGACCACTCCTCAACGTTCCAGCCATCACATTACCCTACAGTTGCATGATCTGGACATCTAGCAATTGAGATCATGTGATTGTCATTTGCTATCCCTCACTGCCAGCTTCCAACAAGCAAAGTTAATGGGGAAGCTGGCAGGAGGTTGCAAGTGGCCAGAATGTGACATTACGCTTAACCTGGACACTGGGTTTGCTTAACAAAGGTAATCAGAAGTGCAGGAACTGCACCACTAAGTGGCATGGTCATGTAACATTGTGCTTTATGGCCATGCTACTTAATGATGGAAATTCCAGTCCCAATTATCATAGCTAACCTGTAATTTCCATAGTATGAGCATATACATGTATCTTCATTTTGTGTTATTTATAGAGCCCAATAATTATATATATTTAGTGTCAGTGTTTAGAAACATTGCTTCAGCTCCTTGTATACAGCAGGACTTGCACTCTGCAGAATAGGGAAAAAAAGAGTGCAGTCCAGGGAAGGGTTAGGAAAGTTAGTAATAGATGTCAGTGTAGCCATTTAAAAAGAAGCTGAACTTTCATAAAGTCTTACACATGGAGCGACGGTAGAAGGCCTTCATTTTGTCTTTTTCCTTCGGTCTGTTCCTCAAAAAGGGCAGTCTTTTCAGTGCAACCACTTTTATGTCATAGCATAAGGAAAAACAGAAGCGGTAAATGAAAGAAAAAGGGGAGAAGAACAGATGGAAGTTAAATGTTGAAACTAAGGACAGAAATGAATGTTTGAGTTTCCCACTAGGTGCAATTTACTAACAGCTATTAATTTCATGTCGCTGAATGACAATGAAATATGAACCCTCCCTAGTGAAGTTTCTAAAATATCCAGAAACCCTGGAAATCCTGTGTGAGAAATTATTAAATGTCTCAACAAGCAATTTAATAAAACCCAAAAAGAACACTAACTTTGAGACGGAAGGAAAGTTAGAAATCACCAAGTAGGCTTTTGGAGATTGAAAAATGTCTTTTAAATGCTAATTTGGTTTATTAAAGAACGTTGTTCTTACTTGCTACTAAATTGAGGCTATAGTTTTTTTTATTATTTAATGTAAGTTTGAGCCTGCTTTATTTCAATAAATTGTTGTGTGTACCAGTTGCAAGGTTCACTTTTTAATATGACTAGATTCACACACTGCATTAAGCCATAATCTCTGTTTTTGCCTTAATTAATATATGGTGCAGGGTCAGAGAATAAAAGATTATTTTATTCCTGGACAGTAAACTGTCTGAAACTATTTGCTGTTGGCTTACTGACTGGGTTTATACATTAAGTGTAACATGATTTCATTATGGCTTAGTGTGATATATGAATCAAGCTACTGTAGTTTATTTACTTATTCTTCATTTATCTGTTTGCTTACTTATTATTAAATGAATATGCTACTGATTCCCAGTTATCTTGGGTGGCTCACAAGTAAAAAAAAAAATAGCTTAATGTGATTTTTTTCTATAAATCATGGTTATCAAACTTTGACATAGCTTGTTGTATAAGTTCAACAACTGCATCTGATAATAATGAACCAATTAGTAATATATATCATATAATTTTCTGGCTTACTCGCAATTTCCTTTGTGTCCTATCAAGTATCCACATGGACAGAAGACAAGGACCAATAAAAATAGCAGGGGAAAAATCAGAATTGGCCAAATGAGCCAAGATTACTATATTCATCTGCAAAACAGCCTTTAATATGTCCATCTTTTTCTATTAATCACAGCTAAAACAAGCCAAGCATGACAACTGTATGCTATCCAATCAAGAAAGGAAGTCCAAAAAATTGTAAACAATCCAATAGACTGTCATCTTAAATAATAACACTTGTATATTGGGCCAGGGGATCGTATCATTCAGAAAATTGATATCATTAAAAAAAAACAAGAAAAATATGACAGTGAAGTGATATTCTGGTGAATCAAGCAGAGAATACAAAAACAATTTTAAATTCAGTGTTACAGAAGGATTTTACATGGATCTCTTACGCCAGACTTGAAATTTTATGCAAGAGGACCTGGTAACTAGAATTTATTTTTTCAGTGCAGATTTACTGGAGTCCAAATACAAAGCATATGTGTAAATTATTAATGATGTTCAATAACATTATCTTCCAAGAAATGATATATGATACCACAATCTTAGAAAATTTAATCTTTATTTATGACCTACTGTTATCTATTTTCATATGCCCTGCATTTTTCATTCAAGGATTTTGCTGGAGTAAAGAGCAGAAAAAAATGCCAGGAGTTAAGTACAAATCTTTCTCATTTACTGATTCCAACTCTAACTGCCTCTCTTATCTAAAGGAAATCAGGACTCAATAGTTCCGGTTATTACTTCAATCTACAACTCCATTCTAACTCTTCAATTCTGAATATGTATGTTTGTAGGAGTATGCCTCAAATAAATATATTGTATGTTAGTTTCTGTCAGTGGTTTAGCCAGTTTGATGAAGAAAGTGGTGCTACTGCACTTTGAACTCTTATTATTTTGATACCTTTTCAGTCTGGATCTACACTTGGATTTGACAAGCAGACCATCTTGATTATTCTGGTGAATTCAGTTATGGGAAATAGGTGGGGGATTATTATTTCAGTTTTGCTGAGATGCACACAGAGTGAAGAGAAGCTTCAGTATTTATTAACTAAAACATCTAAAATGATACCTAATTGTCATTAACATAAAACTATAAAGCTTAAGAACATTTTTTGCTCATTTTAAAATAAAACATTATCTTAAAAAATTATTTAAAATGTTTCTATAGAAATATAAAAAGTAAAAGTAAAGGTGCTACATTTAAAACTTTTGGCAGTAGGCAAAAACTTGAAGCTATTAAGTCTTATGAAATATATTTTTTATTTTTCTTTATTAATGGAAAAAAATTGCTTTTGTGAATTAAATCCACAAAGAAATATTAAAAACTCATGCATTCCAACAATGGAATATTTGAATTGTTTTAGTACAGTTCAAATAGCTTGAGGATTCTGAACAGTAATGATAAAAGTGTAATGGTCATAGACTGGGTTGTAAAAATAAACAATATTTAAGCAATGTGTCTCATTCTGCAATTTTACATATCCCAGTAAATTTAATATTTAAAGGTCTTAGCATTTCTATGTCCAAACTTCCTTCCTTTGGGTCTGTGTGTTAAACATATCCCATTTGCTACCAATATAACTTAACTTCTAAGATTAATCAAAATCGGCCAGTATTGCTACTGAGCATATTGTTGTTTTGATGACAGGGCACAATTAAAAATCTACAAGTAAAATGAATGGTAATTGCTTGTTTCCCTAAGTTTACGTAATAAGCACAGATGATGGGTATTCTTAACTTGAAAGTTAGAATGGTGTAGTGGTTAACATATTGGATTAGAAATTGGAAGAGCCAAATTGTAGTCCACTCACAGCCATGGAAACCTTTGGATCAGTTACTATTTCTCAGTCCAACTACCTCACAGGGTGGTTGTGTCGAAAAACAAGAAATGGAACCATTATATACACTGCCATGAGCTCCTGAATGAAAGATGGTATATATGTGTAATAGGTATATAAATAAATTCCTCATCAATGTGCAGCTGAGCTTTACATATAAGTGAACCAAAACATTGTCTCTTCCATGCAATGTTGGGGGCAGGGCTGCATTTTGTTAACTTCATCAGATGGCAGGTTGGTAATGGACATGCAGACAAATAGGATCAATTCTATAACTATATAAAAATTGTTCATAAGGAAGCATTTTACAGGAAAATCACATGATAAAAATGTCATGAGTGAATGAGAAAAACAATATTTTTTTAAAAAAAGAATTCGGGTAAAGGAGGTATAAATTTCATTAGCCAACTCTAACCCATTCGTTAATTTCATTTTAAATAGTGAACCCCTGAAAAACATTTAGGAGTATACTCTGCTGTAGAGGTTGCTTCTCCACTATCAACTATACAATAAGAATATTAAAATACTTAAAATCTAGTTTCCTCCCCCAATACATTTTAAACTGGAAACATTATAGCAGATACTACTCCCTATTTAAATTTTAAAAAAATTACTCACTGCTGCTTTTTTTGGTCCCCACTGTCTGGCCATCATCAAGTGAATTTGAGCCCACGGAGGAACTATCTTGACTATCTTGATGTGGCAGCTGAAGAAATCCTTCACTAGATTCTGAGCGGGTTGGTGTCAAAGTCAGAGATTTGAGGCGTTCTCGGTTGACATCTTTCTTTGACTTTATCAATTTCCTCATTTTCAGAGTAATCCAGTTGCCTCTCCTTTTGACAAAAAAATGAAAAAGAATGTTAAAGGTTTATACAATCTAAAGAGAAACCAGTCAACTGAAACTGAAATGCTCTTCATCTGATAAAATTTTGAAGTTGGGACATGAACATGCAGCAACACCCTTTAAGTAGTGTGCTATGGTTTTGGAAAGCCAATTAGCTCTGACTGACCTATTTAACGATATTGTGTGTTCCTGAGCAGTAACTTCCTTTTTTTGAAGTTGGCAAAGTATTTAAGCCCAGTGATGTTTCCAAATTCAGAAAAATCCTAACTTTGACAACATTAACCCTTTCCAAGAATTATTCTTAAAGAGAAATGTCAAGATATTCTACCTGAACAAAGACTTGCTTTCATGGTGAGGGAGCTACAGAAGTATTAAACCATATTTTGTTATATTGCCTTTATTAGAAAGTTTGTTAGAGATAATAACTCCCCATTGTCATATTTTTAACTACATTAATATTGTTCAATCAATGTGATTCCATTTCTGATTCTGAATGAGGCATTTTATAATTTGATATTGTACTTGACATACATTGTACTTCAACCACGTTGTTATAACTCTATTTTTATCACAATTTTTATTTGCTCTCAGAGTTTGTGATCTTTTCTGAATTGATAAATAACCAAAATAAATTGATTGACTGACTGATGAAAAAGAATGCTAAATTTAGAATTTGCTAATCTTCAAAAATAAATATAGCTTTTGGCTGGTCATGCGAATACAACTTAAACAATTCCCAACAGAATGAAAATGATGTCCTTTAACTTAGTGGTCACATTACCTTCTAGGGGGAGATGGTTCGTAGAATTTATACTGATCCATAATCTTTTCTTCCAATTTTTCTTTTTGTCTTCTCAATTCATTCAACTTGTCACTATAAAAGAATACATCTCAGAACGACATATTTATACAAAATTGCTTTTCCTTTTAATTTTGTATCTAAATATCTTAGTACCTTTTCATTACATGTCTCACTTTATAAATAAATGTGAAATTGTTTTTTACCCAGTACATGGTTGATCCAGATTACTTCCATGTAGGTTTTGCATTATAGAAATATATTTCTGCAAAAGGGAATTGTAGGCAGGAGCTTTTATATTACTTTTTATGTTTTTACTGTACATCACCCAGAATCACTTACTGAGTGGGCTGGATAGAAAGGTGATAGCCATACAAACAGGCAGACAAATTGCCTCAGGCTAGAAATCAGGAAACTGTGAAGTCTAGTCCAACTTTACACATGAGTCAGCTGAGTGACTTTGGGCCAGTCGTTCTCTCACAGTCCAACTTACTTCACAGGGCGGTTGTTGTGTGGAAAATAGGAAAAGAAAAGAATATATCGTAGGTTTGTCACCTTGAGTTATGTATAAAAATAATAAAGACAGGATAAAAAAATCTAAATCTAAAAATGAGCCCACAATATGTTCAGTGAAAATATCTCCAGTATAGAACATTTGATTTCCCTTATTATAATTGTGTCTGAGAGAGTTTGTGTTTTAACAAAACAGTAACTCAGTCCCTCAATTAAATCACTTTTTGAAATTAATTTTTAAAACATATATTGTTCAAAATTGTGATTACCATGTTTTACATTGACTAAATAGTCAATGAAAATAATTGTAAATTACAAAAATGGGGATTACTCTTTTTCAAAGTAAATATATATCTAATAATTCCTACACTTTTCTTCCTGGTTCGTGTTTTAGTTTATGTACTCTTCAGTACCAAAGGGCGTATTTTAATTTGACTAAGATGACACCTTCAACTACAATTCCCTTTTGCAAAAAACTGCATCTCCAGTCATGGATGATAGATGAAATCAAGCTAATAATGAATGGGGTTGGCATGAAAATTCTCTCTAATCCAGAAATATTTTAGGATGTAGTTACTGGAATATAATAGTCATTAAATAGCCACAGCAAGATTCAGATTACATTTTAATGGTATATGCATACACTAAATATGTATTTTTTTTAAACTTTATATCTTTTGTCAATTCAATTCAAAAGATGTATTTTAAAGAATCTTATTCATTATAAAAATACAAACATCAGGGGAAGAAACAGGTTGCTTACAACCTGTCATAAGAAATCTGTCAATTTCTTTAATTTCTTACACAGACTGTGAGTAAGACTAGTTTGATTTACCGTAATTCATGCTGAATATGCTTTCATAGTGAACATGAGTGACTAAAATCTTATTGGGTGTTAGACATTTTTCATGAGTTCTTAACAAAATGTCCCAATAATGTTTTCATAGGACAGTTCAAAAGCAACAATGATTTTGTAGCTGGCTTTCCTATAATTGATACCCACATATACTGTCTTTGCTCAACATGGAAGAGATCTTTGCTTTCCATATTCTGTTCCAAAAGTGTCCTGTTTTGTAGCATTAAAGTCTGTATTTGGTCCAGTAGATGTCTGTTTTCTTCTTCCAAATTCCCTTTCAGCTGGCTAAGCAACTGTCAAAATGTCCAAACACAACATTTAGTACCAACAGTGAGCCAATTTTATTTATATAGTGCAGTTAACTAAGACAACTAATCAAATAACACAAGCTTCCCCTAGAAATTTTCAGTTGCTTTTCTTTTAACCAAAAACACTCTACTGGTTCTGTTTAGCTTTTATTAAATTTTGGCTATCAGTAAATATATCTAAAATCATAGCCAGTGGGAAAGGTATATGGCAAATTTCTTTGTGGAATATTTCAGGGTATTTCTCAGGTTTTCAGCTTTCTCTTACACTCAGAATGAAAAAAATGATTATTTATTATTGTCATGAAGTTTTCTTATTGTTAGGGATAACAGAAGAATCCAAAATAATGCAAACCCATTCTGTTGTCCTAGAAACACTATAAATTGAATACACTGAGAAATCTGCATTTACATTTAATTACATCATATAGTGATCAACAGAGATCTATTTAATAAAGGACCATGAAAAACTGGGAAAAGGATGTTTTTCTCCTTTTTATCATCTCCTATTTCTGTTATTTCCTCTTTAGGGCCAACAAAATTCTTTTAATCTCTTTCCCTAAGGGATTTAAGACATGTTCTGCCATTTTGGTCCCATTTTGTTCAAATGGAGCCTGTCCTTCCTGTACAGATCTGGGTTTCCCCAAAACATTCTCCAATACCTAGTACAGAGGAAATCCCCCTTCTGCAGCAACATCTCACCTGTACATTGAGAATTCCATTTCTACCTGTCTAATTGGTCCTGTGCATGTAAAAGATAGCATATCAGAGAAATGAGTCCTTCGGGAGAAGGGCGGTATATAAATTTAATTAATTAATTAAATAAATAATACTCTGGTGGTTCTGGCTTTCACCTTAGCCACCTGAATTTAGTTTCCAGGATCTCCCAACTATATTATAAGAATGTCATTAGTGCCCACAACAACTGCCTCCTCTCCAGCAATACCTCGCAGCCTACCTAGACATTGTATAGTACCTGCAACCTTCATACAGGCAGACAAATCACCATGAAGTCAGCAACAGACACTAAGTAGTCACCACCAGTCACATAGCCATCTAAATTCTTACTGATCAAATAATCTATCACAGAAACCCCATTATACTGGGAGAATTTTCAATGCAAGAGGAAATCTGTTCGGACTTTGGATTTCTTCCAAGGGAGGGCTTCCCTCTTCCTTAGACTGATGTCCTCCTTCCCCAGGATCCTCATTCTCTGAAACAGCCAAGAACCTGTCACCCTGTGAATGAGATTGCTATTACATATCTGAGCCCTTCATCTGCATCTCTCCTTCTCCCTATATTCTAGTAGAACTATCTTTCCCTCAAGAGAATTGTTTCCTGAGCACCAAGAGCTGCTTGTACCAAGCACCCACCCATGATCTCTTCCAGTAATCCCTGTTTAACACACTCCTCTTCTCTTCTGTTCTTAGTCTTGTTTCAACAGTTGTGAATTTCAAACTTTCACTTTTATAGCCCTGCTTTTAATTATTTACTGAGTGTTTCTTCACACACAACTAACCATCTCCTGCTAGACAGATGTTCTTGTCAGAGAATGAGAGGATTGGAGTAATTATATTCACCCTCTTGCAACTGAGATGGAAGAAGAATCAGAGAATACATGTTCTTTGATTTTGTTTTCTGGCTATACCTATTACGGCATCCATTTTATGCCCTTAAACACAGGAAGAAAGGCAAAAAGCTGAGGAGAAAGACAAAAGACAAAAACTGGGAACTGACAAAAGACTACTTACACTGAGTTAAAGTTTTAATATCAAATTATCTGCAACTTTCCTGGGGTGAATGAATTAACAAATCCATCGTTAGAGACATTCTAAAATGTAGGAATCTTAGCTCTTTATGTAAAAGATAATTTCAATATTTGATTCAATAAAGGAGAATGTATTAAGCTCTTTACAGTTTTTAATATCTTGTAAAAAAATACACAAGATTAGTATTTAATTTAAAAAAAAAAATATTATAGTGGCACCAGGAGGTGGATTCTGGGACTGGAAATCTCTTTTACAAATAAGTCCTATCTTTGATGCTGGGGTTTGGTGGGGTGAGTTTTGCTATTCCATCCAGACAGACCACCATCACATTCTATTCTAACTTGCTCTCAAACCTTCAGAGCAAAGATCAAATAAAATGATATTAAAAAACAGCCACTGAAAATAATCTTTTACGAACAGAATCAAAGTCTAAATTCAGTTTCAAACTATTCCCCCAAATGTTCCCATGAAGCCCTAAAACAGAATAAATTAAAGCCAAGAAACATAGAGACCATATTTAAAAATGTTAAATTACGGAATCTGTAATTCTAATTTACTTATAAATCCATATAAATATACATTTAGTTACACTATAATAAAGCATTATAAGGATAATATAAACTGATTACCTCGCACTGATTATTTAATTTTGTGTGAGTAATATCCAGTTGTTGATATTGTTCTTTAAGTTTAGAAAATTCAGCCTCTAGTCGTGTTTGCTCTAATTTAGAACTGTTTAATAAAGTTTTTAAATTCTTGTGATCAACCTGAAGAACTTCATTCTCTTTCAAAAGTTGTATGTATGTATGATTCAATCTGTAATTAATAACAGTAAAACTGAAATAATATTACAATAAAATATACTTTCAGAAAGAGTCTGTAAACATTGGTGTTTATATAAATTTATTATTTTTATAAATAATTCAAGGCAACAAGTATACCTAACATTACTTCCTCCAATTTTCCCCATAAAAACAACTCTATGAGGTATACATGTATTATTGTTCTTAACAACAAAAGTAAAGCATGAGTACCAGTGCTACAACCTTTTTCTATGTATACAATATTTTCCTCATATCTAAGATGAATTTCTATGTAGAAATATTATCGATGGATTGCAATGTTCTTGAAATAACTCATGTTTTAACAATGCTTCTGCACTGTGCTAAGTAAAATCCAATACCACACTAATGGAAATGTCCTGTTTTTTCTCCTCTCCTGTTCCTCTTTGTTCCTCAAAATCTCCTTCGCTGATTTTAAAAACTTCAGAACATATATATAAACTTGATTTCAAGGCAAGGGAAAGTTATCTTTCTACTGGTTTTACTAATGGAAGCAAGTACACCAACTGAAAGACTTCACTGTATTTCAGTTATGATCTCGGTCAATTTCAATCACTATAATACAAAATATATACAGAGTATAAGGTAGTCCTCTACTTACTGGTTAAGCAGTTGCTTAAAACTGTTCGAAATTACAGTGGGCCTGGAGCAGCTTGTAAAGCACTTGTGACAGTCCCTGGTCACGTGATCATGTTTCAGGTACCTTACAAATGGCTCGCGCTGTCCTATGGTCATGTGACTATGATTTGCAACTTTTTTACTGAATTCTGGCATTTTTGCAAGAAATGTTCATTCAGTATAATGGCGTGCACTTATGACAGTGGCGGTCATTTAATGATCAAAGTGATTGCCTTAATAATCACCACAAAAAAGCTTGTAAAATTAGGCCCATCTCAGCTTATGACTATAATCATTTACAATTCAAAATCTGGTCCCAACTGCAGTTATAACTCAAGGACTAGCTCCAATTCGTTAGTATTGCTTTCTCACCTATCATTTTCTTCACAAAGTTTTTTGTATTCCACTGCTACCATTTCATGTTTCTTGTTTTGCTGAAGCATCTTTTCTTGCTCCACTTTGAGGCCTTTTTCCAGTTCCTCTAATTGTACTTTCTGCTGAAGTAATTGACTGTATCTGTCAAGTGAATATAAAATTATAAGAACTATTCTTAAGTATAAAATCATAAAAATAATTAAGGAAGCATACTTTTTTACTAAATCAGTATAAAAAATTCTATGGCTTTCCTAATTTAGCTAGATTTAGCACAATGTCATTACCTGTCTTCTAAATCCTTATGTTCTACTTCAAGATTCTTATGTACAGATTTAAGGTTTCCATGCTTAGAAATGAGAGATTCATATTCAGCTGCTTGCCGCTCATGAAGTTGTTCCAATTTTTCATGATCTTTGATTAGAGAATCATAAAATGATCTCAAGTCTTCCCGTTCCTTTATTATGGATTCATTTTCATTTTCTAAAGTTGATTGTTGAATCAATAGCTGTGCATTCTGATTCATAAGCGATGTGCTTTGGGAATTAATTGTTGAATTCTCTACCTATAATGAAAAACAAAGTGTAATTAACTAACTTGTAGTGGACTCCTTTTAATGTATGAATAATGTTTTTCACAGCCAACTTCTTTCAGCTTTTTGGCCTATCAATCTTACTCGATCCAGCTAGCATGGATTCAGATTTGAGAAGAATTTTGCACTTAGTTTGCATTACGGAAGTGATTTATAGAGGAGAAGGGAAGCCAAAGTCAACAAATACATGGTAACAGAAGTCTGCTCAGCTGGACTCAAGTTATTTTAATCCCACAAATTATTTCCCCCAATTATTCTGTTGGAAGAATTCTTAAAGACAGAAGGAGGGTTGCAGAAGACCATTTGCAGAACATCTGAATTCTACATTCCACTGCCCACAAAGCCATTCTGACCAAACATGTTCCTCATATGGGAAGATTTTTGGAAAGGAAGGCAGAAAAAAAAATCACTGAAAAAGTCCATCAGGTAAATGTGCTGCTCTCAAGTAGATACAAATAAGTTAGATAAGCAGAAAATTAGGAAGTTATGGGGGGAAAGTATCTAACAGCACCTAGAATCTTGCACCCTAGACAGATTAATTCCCTATCAAACCATTACAGGACTAGTGACATACAGAGTCTGAAAACATTACAACCATGTCATATTCTGTGGAATGGAAGAATAAAGTCAGATTTCAAAGAGCAGAGCCATTCTGGTCAGACAAGATCATTAATGAGAAAGAATTGTGTTAGCATAACTTGGAAGTTACAGAAAAAAACATAAAATCAAGTGTCTTATGTTAAAAGCAAGATTGTCACTATTAAGTGTGCAAATAGTCTTTGCTTAATGACTCTACTTGGGATTGCAACCCTGCCAGAAAGCAACATGATTGCTAAATGAGAAATCAAGTGATTATGATTATGCTTTAGATGGAGCGAGACAAAACTAATCACACCTCAACTTTTGTTTGTCTCCTAACCATGCCTTGGAATGGTGTAGTGCCTACTTATTGTCTTGTATGTACTGAAAACAATGGGACGGCACCGCAGCATAGGTTTAGGATCTGCAGGCACATCCCCCCTGCACATCAGAAAGATTGGAGAGAAATTTCAAGACAGTACTGTAATCTGTTTGCATAACATGCTCATAGCTCCCAATCCCATGTTTCTAATGGAACTGCACTGTTTTCAATGTGTAAAAGAGCAAACAGCTTACATTCTTGTAGTTTGTTTCTTTCAAATCAATCTGTTCTGAAAGGGGAGAAAAAAAGAAGAAACCACAGGTCAGCACAGGATAATGCGTACTGCAATCACAAGACTGAGGTTGTAAATGGGCTGTAAAGTTATTTTTTTCAGCACCATTGTAACTTTGGTCACTGAACGAATGGTCAGTAAGCAAGGACTACCTGTATATTGGGAATGGAGAAAATATTTATATATGAAAACAGAACCTGAAGTTTCGCATTTTGAGTTTGCAGCGTTGTATTTTGCTCCTGTAAGGAAACAGTCTGTCTTTGAAGTGCTGTTATCTGAGCTTGCAAATTATTATTCTGTGTCTCAAGTTGCTTTAGCTGCGTTTTCAGAGCTTGTTTCTCTGCCTGCAAAGTTGCATTCTTTAGGAATAAAAAAAAACTGTATTAAATGCATGTACCTCTTCAGTAAAACAAAAAAACAACACTATTTTTAAAATTTTGTATCAAACATTCCAAAATGTGTGAACATTCAAAATCAGTAAGTTAAAATCACAAAATATAAGCATAACTTAAAAAGATAATATTTAAGCTAAAAACCCACATTTCAATCTATAACTATAGAGGCATATTTAAACAACACAATATATGACTGAGAGCCACTGATTCAGAAATCAGGGTAGATACTGGGAAATCATGAGTTCTAGTCCCACCTTAGGCACAAAACCAGTTGGGCTGACCTTGAGTGATTCACTTTTTCTTAACCTTAGGAAGGAAGGGAATGGCAAATCCTTCTGAAAAACTTTGCCACAAAATTGCAGGGACTTGACCGGAATATCTCTGAAAATCTGACATAATTGAATGGATAGAAACTGATCAAGGAGAGAACCAACCGAGAACTAAGGAGAAATTTCTTGATAATTAGAACAATTAATCAGTGGAATGACTTGCCTCCAGAAGTTGTGACTGCTCCAACACTGGAAGTTTTTAAGAAGAGACTGGGCAACCATTTGCCTGAAATGGTGTAGGGTCTCCTGCTTGAGCAAGGGTTTAAACTAGAAGACCTCTAAGGTCCCTTCCAACTCTGTTATTCTAGAAGAAAAAGAAGCGCAGAAATGCTGCCAAGGCTGGAACTGCAACCAGCTGGTTCCAGCCTTGGCAACAGTTCCACAGTCTTTTCTTCTGGCCAGCAGAGCTTCTCTGGATCAGAACAAGATGAAGAAATTGTATGCTCTGTAAGGATGCTTCTCACCAGGAAGCCTGCAGGACCCAGACAAACTCTGCAGGAATCTCATGAGTAAAGAGTGTTGGGAGAGTAGAAAGGTGCATCAAGCTTGAAGCCTTCATTGACATGGAGTCTGACTAAATCCCAGTTTCTAAAGCACTTTGGACTGTAATTACTTAAA
>JANHFR010002859.1:79845-92337 GCA_032468015.1 Mimophis mahfalensis | reverse complement strand
ATTTTTGTATTTCATGTTTTTAATGCCCTGTAAACTGCCCTGAGTCCCTAGGGAGAAGGGCAGTATAAAAATGTAAACAAACAAACAAACAAACAAACAAATATGGAAGCCCATAAAACAGTACAAACTTAGTGTCGTAAAACATCTAAACAATATTTCTGAATCTGAATGTATAAAGAGCTTTTAACATTAGGTCTAAATAAATTAAAATACAAATAATTTCTAATTAGTAAATTATTGTGGAAATAACATTGATATATAACTAATACATTACAGCTATGTTCCTGTTTATAATGAGAATGCATCATGCAATAATGAACATTACCTCACGTAATGTGACAAGTGTTTTTTTGTCAATGGTAGCTCTTTTTACAAGCTCTTTATTTTCCTTTTCTACTTCTTTTAGACGAATAGATGCTTCTTTACACAAACCAATTTCTTTAAAGAGTGACTTGTTCTCTTTTTCCAGGTGACCTATTTTCATATTATTTTCTTCTAGAGTGCTATCCATAATATCTGCTTGTTGCCTGAGCCTTTTATTCTCTTTCTCTAGCTGTTTCTTATCTTTTTCTAGCTGGGTTGTCTCTTGCTCCAAAAGTTTATTCTCTTTTTCTAATTTTTCTAAACGTTTACTGGAGATTTTGAGTTCCTCGAGATTTTTTTGCAGGGTTTGATTTTCTGACTCCAGTTCTTGTAATTCACTTTCTAGATGTTGAATCTTTTTGTTATTATTTTCTAGGGTTTTCTGCAACCTTTGATTTTCTGTATCCAAGCCCTGATAACTCACTTCTAAACGTTCTGTCTTTTTAAAGGATGTTTTCATAAGATCCAGGCTCTTCTGTAGCTGGCCTTTCTCACTTTCCAGTTCTTTATTTTCTAATTCTAACTGAGCCATCTTCATGTTGGTACTCTTCAAAGATTCAACAGATCTTCTGAGTTCTAAATTTTCTTCATCAAGTTGTGCATTCTCTTTCTCTAAGGACTCTAATTGAAAGCTGAGATTTTTCAGACTATCTAAAGTCTTTTTCAGCTTTCTGTTTTCAACATCTAGACTGGAATTCTCTTGTTCTAAAGAATCAATTTTTTCACATGTAATTTTTAAATTAGTAATTCTTTTCTGTAATTGTTCATTTTCTTTTTCAAGATGATGAACTTCTTTCTCCAGCTCATCCATTCTTTCTGCCCTTTCTTTATAATGTTCTAACTCTTTTTTCATTTGCTTCTTTTCAAATTCTATTTTACTCAGTTTGCTGCTTGTCTCCTTGATAGATTCATGGAGAATTTTATTTTCCTTCTCAATATCTTTTACTCTTGCTTCAGCACTGATTTGTGAACGCTGTCGAAGTGAAGTTACAGTTTGATTCAAATGTTCAATTTCCTGTTCCAGGATTTTAGTCTAGTTCATTGAAATGAAAAATACAAGTTTAAATCAGCTATGGGTATTTTGCATTTAGATAATATAAGAGTTCTAAGAGTTAAGGTTTCAAAGGATGCATTTTACAGTCTAAATTATAAATCTAAGTATTGACTTGCAGTGAGGCAGATATATTATTTTATCACCCTATATACCTACTTCAATCCAAACATCTCATTTTTGTTTGGAATTTTTTTAAAATTTTTATTCTATATGACATCATCCATCAAACAGTGTATTGCAGCATGTTACAATTGATATGCGCTAATATAATTAATATTTTCATTACATTCCATCCATTATGCTTAATTATCCTTACCCTAATGGTTACATGTTAAACATAGAAAAAATTCTATTACTCTTTAACATCTCATTTTCAAATCTGTAGAGAGCAAGCATTTCAAGAAACTAGTGGAGTTCTTCCTTAAGCATTTTACCAGTTTAATCAACAGGAAGGTTTCCCTTTTCTAAAGAATGAATGTCAGATAGCTAAAACATTAGAAGGAGGACTTTTTTGATCAAGGATTATAAGAGTTTGGCTTACTCTTTAACTCTATACACTTTAGCAAAAAAAGAAAATATCTGGATAAAACATTATGCAAATACAGTTCATCAACTCAAATTATTTTTTGTATTAGTCAAGAAAAAAGGCTTAAACTGTTTGAAGAAAATCCCAAGTGTCACACACTTTGGGGATAGTGAGCAAATTTTCTGGACACATTGCTTTCCATTAATTGAACCATTTGCTTGTTCAAAGAATATACATGTATTCTAGTTAATCTGACATCAAAAAGAGGGGTTGCCGGCTCACTGAAAGGCTAATCATTAATGCATATGGTTTCTGTCTCCTCCATTCTTGTATATTGTATGGAAAAGGCTAGTTCTCAGGAAATTGACAATTTGAGATTTAAACATAATGACATATAAATAATAAAAATAAATTAAAACAATTCATACAAAACCATATGAATTTCAAGTTTTCTAGTAGGAAAACTAGATCAATATTCACTTAATATAATATTCTAAAATATGTAATTAATATTGCTGATAGAAATCTAAGACCAATGAAGTTTCTGCTGATTTCTTGAAACTATAGCATACAGGATTACAGTACAACAGCTAATGGTATTTATAATCTGAAGCTCTCTCAAATTATTTTAAGGATTTTTTCAAAAATATGAAAGAAATCTCAAGAAAGAATTCTAATCATTCATGACATTTCAGAATGAGTTTGTCACAATCTTAGAAAATTTTGCAATATTGTAAGGTTTAGGGGATAATATTTGTTTTTGTTCTTAAATTCTGAAAGTACAGAATGGTGCTGATTGCTGATATTATACAGAAATGAAACTATACAAAAATCATTCTATTCTACTTATGGTAGTTTCTGATAGATTAAGAACATTTTATCAAAACACCAGAGAATATAATCCTTATTATTTAAATGCAGAAACCACAATAAAACAAATATCTGTGTATATTACCTGTCTCTCTGAATTTTCTCTCAAAGTTTCAATTGTTTTTTCAAGCTGTGCTTTCTCTTTCATGAGATCTTTGCAAAGATTCTGACTACTCTGATGACTCTGTTTTTCTTCAGTAAATTCATTCTTAAGTCCTTCCAGCTGTAGGGATATTCATCAAATTTAAATTTTGATTTAATAAAATGCAGATCTATATGCTTTTTGAAGGAACAGATTAAATAACATTATCCTATATCAAAAGTCTATCAGAAATGAAATAAAAGAAACTTTGCATCTAAGATTTTGTGCCACAGGTTATTTCTTCACTAAGAAAAGTTTCTCAAGGAATCTTCGGACAGAAACTGCCAAATGTTTCAATATACACTGCTTTAAAAAACATAAAACCATAAAGGATTGCTTTACATAAAATATTTTGTATTTTTATTATCACATGTTAAAATTTGATATAGGAAAAAAGCAAAGATGCTTATTTTCTGCTCTTTCCATGAGATGTAGCAAAAAGATTAGATTAAATTAGATTAAAGAGAGAACTTTAAAGAAAGAGATTAGGACAACAGGACCAGGACTATGATGCCCATGAGGATTAAAACTTGACTGGGACTTTATCCATATGTCACTTTTAATTTCTCTCTCATTCACCAGGCAGCCTTTTTTGTATTCAGTCCTCATAAACCTCACAAATATTCACAGATTTTGTTACTTATCTTTTGTTACTTTCGTTCATTCACCTGGCCACCTCATGTGTTCTCTTCCTTCTGTATTTTCTCTCCAAAATTATATATCAACAGAAAGTCCTAATGAATGCCATTTACTTAAAAAAAAAAAATCTATACTAAAATCTCCCCTCCCCCAAAATGAAGTATTATTCACTAAGACATCCAGTAAAATTGACCAGATTTCTACTGACTAGAATATTGTTGTACACAATGAGATAAACGAGTAGATGCAGTTAAGTTTATGGTAGCAGCACTGTTCTTTTGATATATTGATAAGAGCTAAATTTATTGAATATCACTTAAATATAACATCTAACAGAATCATAAAATAACTGATACCTTTTTACTTAGCCTTTGATTTTCTCTTTCAATTTTCATTAGTTTCGAGTTATTGCCTTCTAAGGAACCCATTGCATTTTGTAATTCTTCTACTGTTTTTAATAGAGTTTGGTTTTCCATTTCTAGTTTTAATAATCTACTAGATGTTAATTCATTCACTTCATGACCAAGTGACTTCTGCGGCACTGTTGAGTTAAAATGGAAGGTAAAAAGGATAAATTGCCCTTTTGTTATTTCAACTATTGCTTTTATACCACTGGAAAAGGACAGAGCTGTATAAAGAACAGAGCTTCAGCTACTGTTCTTTTTAAAAAAACAAATATAAATACTAAACCTAAATAATTACTTAATAAATATTTTTCCCAATGTGAAATAAAACCTCATTAGTATGGACCAAGCATAATTTTTATTAATAAAAATATAATTATGAAGATTATCCTAAATCATAATTAATATGAGACAATCTACTGATAGCCTGAAGTCTGAAGCTTCAAGTTTATATAGAATCAAGAATGCTCTGAATCTTGCTTAAATCTAAGATTTATTTGCGGAGTAAAATATACAACTTACTCTTCAGACATGACAACATGGAGGTCAAAATATATACAGTAAAAACTAAAACCAATTTCAGACTTTTATCACTTTTTTGGATAATGTACTACTTAATAAACCCTACATAAAAAATTTTCAAAAATAACTTTACAACCTAAACAAGATAAAAAATGCACATTTGGATGCTTCATTTAATTTGATGTGAGATTGGCTGCATCCACTTTCTTGGGTGAATTTCACATTTGAAAATATATTGTATAGAGGCGTTTGTTCAAAGATAAGAAGATATAAAAATTGAAAATAATAAATAAAAAAAAAAATACTAGTAACAATGAAAACTAGCAGCTAACAAGTATTCCTCTGAATGAATGAGTCTGGATAGCTAGCTATGTATTTGGGTTCCCTCAAAGAAGACTGATAAATATTTGAACCAGTCTTTAAAGAATCTGAATGCTGAACTGCTCATATACTATCTGGACAACAAATAAGTATAACTTTATCTACCTTCACAAATTTCTGATGATCTGTTTATCTGTTCAAGTTCCCAGCCCAAATGTAGTGATTCATCCATACTTTGCTTTTGAGCCATTTCTAGTGACATATTTTCTTCCATAAGTTCCTCAATTTTCTTCCGATCCATATCACGTTCCTTAAACATAGTTACAGATAAACATTGTTTAAAACCTCATATGTTTCAGTAACCAAATTTTAGCCTAATGCTACTACCTGAATCTTCTACTTTATTAATAAAACTACAAGTTATCAGCAGCACAAAAACAATGTAATTAAATCTAATGCATACATAATACTTATACAGATAGTCCTCAACTTAAAACCAAAATGGAGCCCAAAATTTGTTGTTAAGTGAGACGTTTGTTAAATGAGTTTAGCCCCATTTAACAACTTTCTTGCCACAGTTGTTAAGTGAATCACTGCAGTTTTTAACTTAGTTATGTGGTTAAGTAAATCTGGTTTCCCCATTAATTGGAAATTGAAGACCAGCTGTAATTTTGTACTAAAAAGTGACTTTTTTTTAAAATTCCTATCCTGTATGCTCACCATCTCCATATCGTGAAGTTTAGCTTTTAATTGCAGATTCTCCTTTTCCAATTCATGCAATTTATCAGAACGGGCTCGGGTTCCCTCTAACTGATCTTCCAACATTGTCTTTGTTTCCAGTAATACTTGATTATCTTCTTTTAGCTCCTACAATAAGTGAGAAATATGTGAGAAACTGACAGTAAAATAAGAAACAAAATAGTTAAAAAAAAAAATTTAAAACGGCATACACCAAACAAAATGTAAAAACTACTTGTTATGTTTTACATACATTAATGTAACTAATAGAAAATACATATGACAAAATAAAATACTAAGCATATAATTCTAAATCTAGAGGCAAAACTAATCCAATACTTTTTGGATTTTAGAGAACCACATTTAAAAATTGAACCCCAAAGTTTCCACAAGTAGATAAATAAGGAAATGTGGAAACTGATTGATAATAAGTGTCGAACGAAAGTACAAAATGCTCCTTGCTATAAACACATGAATATTAACATTATCTTTTGAAATCTGATTTAAAGTTGACATCTGTGGAAGTAATGATGGACTGAAAACCACTACACTTTTATTTATTTATTTATTTGTTCATTTGTTTGTTTTTATTTAAATTTATATCCCACCCTTCTCCCGAGGGACTCGGGGAGGCTTACAGTCCAATTTAAAAACATACAATATAAACATTAAAAGAAGAATTAAACAAGATTTAGGACCCGACGACAATTAAAATTTAAAATTAACCAATTAAAACCAACTATTAAAATTAATATTTTTTCAGGACAGACCAGCTTGGTGGAATAACCATGTTTTAAGGCACGGCAGAAAGCTTGCAGGTTAGGGATGATCCGGATCTCCAGAGGTAACTCATTCCACAGGGCAAGGGCCGCCACAGAGAAGGCTCTCCCCCTGGGGGTCACCTACTGGCATTGTTTGGCCAATGGCACCCTGAGAAGGCCAACTCTGCAGGACCATACTGGACGGTAGGAGGCTGTCAGTGGCAGTAGGTGGTCCCGCAAGTACCCTGGTCCTAAGCCATGGAGCGCTTTAAAGATCATGACCAACACCTGGAAGCCAATGCAAGCTGCGCAGGAGAGGTGTAACATGGGAATGCCTAGGCAACCCCATAAATAATCTGTGCATTCTGCACCAGCTGGAGCCTCCAGGTACTCTTCAAAGGGAGCCCCATGTAGAGAGCATTACAGTAGTCTAATCAGGAGGTGATGAGGGCGTGAGTGACTGTATGTAAGGCATCCCAGTCCAGAAAGGGACGCAACTGGTGTATCAGGCGAACCTGATAAAAGCCCCCCCTGGCGACGGCTTAAGGTGGTCCTCTAAAGACAGCCATACATTCAAGACACCCAAGTTGCGAGCCCTCTCTGTGGGGGTCAAGGTCTCTCCCCCAATCATCAAGGATGGAATATATTGACCAAACTGGGACGCCGGAAATAACAGCCACTCAATCTTGGAAGGGTTGAGTCTAACCCTGTTCGTCCCCATCTAGATCCGGACAGCCTCCAGGCACCGGGACATCATGTCAACAGCAGTGTTGGGGTGGTTTGGGGTAGAGATGTAAAGCTGGGTATCATCAGCATACTGATGATATCGTATCCCAAAACCACGGATGATCTCACCCAGTGGCTTCATATAAATGTTAAACAGAAGGGGCGAGAGAACCAACCCGAGGCACCCCACTAGTGAGCGGCCTCGGGGTCGATCTCTGCCCCCGTCAACACAAATTTTGAACAACCCGAGAGATAGGAGAACCACTGTAAAACAGTGCCTCCCACTCCCAACGCCGAGTCATCGCAGTAGGATACCATGGTCGATGGTATCAAAAGCCGCTGAGAGGTCTAACAGGACCGGAAAAGAGGAATAACCCCTGTCCTGAGCCCTCCAGAGATCATCCACTAACATGACCAATGCTGTTTCTGTGCTGTAACCAGGTCTGAAGCCCGACTGATACGGATCCAGATAGATAGTTTCATCTAGGAACTGAGGGAGCTGTCGTGCCACCACGGTCTCCACAACCTTTGCCACAAAGTGAAGGTTGGAGACTGAACGGTAGTTAGCTAATACAGCTGGGTCCAGGTTCGGCTTCTTGAGGAGCGGTCCATCACCACCTCTTTCAGGGCAGAAGGAAAAGACCCCTCACTCAAGGAGGCGTGGACAATCGCCTGGAGCCAGAGCAGAGTAGATGACTGTGGCAGAAAGTGGAGCGAGTGAATGAATTGACTTCCTGAACTCTCCAGATTAAGAGGAGAATTTGGGATTGCCCAGATTGCTCTTTATAGGTACTCCTTGTGATGAGACTATAAAACTATGGTCTCCAGCAGGTTTTAGAGCTCTGAAAGCCAGGAAAGTCAGCTTTGTCCAAGCAGTGGTTTGGAGCCTGCAAAAAGATGCTAGATTCAACCACTTCCTATCTTAATCACCTTTACTGGAAATGGCTTGTACATAAATTGCTTTGGGGATATTAAGACGCTTCATAAAGAGAAGTTTCATTACACCAGTGATTTTCCTTCATTCTACAGTGAAAGATGTTTTATGTAAGTTTAAAATTTAAAGAAAAGCTTCTTTATTTGGAATAAGCAGCAAAAGGGTGATTAGAATGTCAATTTTGGAATGCTTTTAAAGAGACAAAGGGACATGGAAATAAGATTTTGAAATATTTATAAGGCTGCATCCTGTAGTTTGTTTAAAGTATTATTAAAATATATGAAGATTTTTAGTTTAAATGCAAGAAATCTCTCCCTGGAAAATGTGCTAATGAGACAAAGGCATAAGACCTTGATGGCTGGTTAATAGATGTCACCAGAAATAGCTAAGGATTATGAAAAAGGAGAAGAGTCACTGATACAGAAAGGAAAAAAGTATTTTAACTCTGGAAGAATTCAAGAATATCTGACAGCAATGTACCCAGAACTTTCTCTTTAGACTCTTTTATGTAATAAAAGTAAGCTTAAGAGACAGAAGAGGATATAACTGTTTTGGTTATGGATTTAAAATTGACCAGACCCAAGAATAATACAGATAGTCTTCAACTTATGACCACAATTTAACCCAAAATTACTGGGTGAACTTTGTTAAATGAACTTTGTCCCATTTTATGACTTTCCTTGCCACAGTTTGTTAAGTGAATCAATGCACTTGTTTAAGTTAGTAACAGAGTTGTTAAGTGAATCTGGCTTCCCCATTGACTTTGCTTTTAAGAAGATCACAACAGGGGATCAAATGACCCAAGGACACTGCAACCATCACAAATATGAGTCGTCATTTGCCATGTGCCTGAACGTTTACCACATGCCCATGACGATGCCATAAAGGTCATAACTGTGAAAAACAGTCTTAAGTAACTTTTTTCAGTGCTGTTGTAACTTCAGTCACTAAATAAACTGTTGTAAATCAAGAATTACCCGCAGTGTCAAAGAAATAATACAGAACCTGCAATTGAACTTGGCTGAGGTATTAAAAGTTAAAAGGGACACACAAATAATGAACCAGAAGAGTAACTTAGATATGTGGAATTTTTACTCAAAAAAGTGACTTGGACAAATTTCTTTGGATTTACAAAGAGTTATGTATATTTATGAATGAATTCCTGAGAAAAAATAGAGAAAGAAAAGAAATCAGGTTTTAGGATAGTATCTAAAAGGTATAAACTTCAAGATCTTATGTATTAGCTTATAAGTTTGGTTATTTGACCAAGGTAAAATGTACATTATTCATTTTTTTCTGATATTAATAGGCTTTTCTTGACTGGTATTGAATGATGATGCTTTAAACATTTGTTTATAGATAAGACAAGGGAAGAAAAGAGTTTTTCTTCCCTTTTTAAAGAAAGTGATAAGCTATAGTATTAATATTGAGAGCAGATAAAAAAGTAATAATAAATTAATTTGTGGGATATCATTTGAAGAAATTAAAGATTAAAAATTTTAATATGTTCTGTCTGGTAGCTCCTAATGGCGTTTTTCTTGATTAAATGATGAGGTTTTGAAATATTTGTTTATAGACATAAACAAATAAAATATGGCAAGAAGAATTTTTAGTTTCACATTTTTTGAGAAAATGACAAGATACTGTATAAAGGAAGGAAACATGAAATGGTTTCATTTTTTAAAAGTTAGAATATATACATTGTTATTTCTGATAGCCCATTGTTCAAATTTACTTTTTCTGATGACAAGACTCTACCTGCATATAGATAAAAGAAGAGATATAGAATTAGATTTTTGACTGAAATATTAGAGGTGCTCAGTTACTGAAAATGCTTGTATTTGATTTGTGCTTAATAGACTGTAAACTGCCCTGAGTCTCTGGAGAAGGGCAGCATATAAATGGGATTTTTTTTAAAAAAGCAATTTTTTTCTACATTTTTTCTGCTTTTCTTCTTTTTTACATTTTTCCCTTTTCCTCCTTTCTTTACTAATAGGAAGATGCATATTTTTTAGACCTGTAACATAAAACAAGATCGGCACAGACTCAGAATTCTAATCAAACAATACTTTGATTCATGTAAGAAACATAATCAGTAAAAAAACGAACATACATTTAACAAAAATTTTCTAATTACCTCTATTCTAGCCTTGTAGAATTCAATATCATGTAGTCTTTCTTTATATCGGCTGAGTTCACTTTCAAGCTTGTCAACCCGAATTGCCTTCTCTCTGAGAGCATCAAGTTCATCCCGATACACTCTGGCAGATCGGGCATCCGAAAGTAAACTCATATTCTAGCAAATAAGTCAAAATATATTTTAGTGTTTATGAAAAAGGCAAGAAGGCAGAAGGCAAGAGGCAAGAATAATATTATCTCTTAATATGAAATCATACAGACATTAGTGTGCATGGAAAACGGAAACTAGTAAACATTAGCATTCATTCGGAATACAAAATCAATAAGTAGCAAAACTTATATGTGGATCTGTATTTTTTTTTCTTTCTAACATCATTATTGCATTCATTTTTGTAACCATCTTTTCAAGATCATTAATATTGATATGTTGAACATTGATTTTTATTCTTATAGAATAAATTTCATAGATACTCTATAACAAGGAACCCTAATTCCCACAGTCTCTCGGTAAGGGAGATGGTTGGTTCTTAAATATGACAAATAAAAAAAAATTCATACTTATGATGAACAAAGATTGATAGTTATTAAATATAAACTTATAGCTTATCACGTAATTTTATTTATAGGTCACCCTGTTCCTGAAGGACTCTGGCAGCTTACAACATTTAAAACACTTACAAATACAGTAGAAAACCACGGCCTAAAAACTATTTAAAAATCTAGAAACCGTCTGCAGTAGTGTCAGTCCAGCCTGTTGGAAGAGCCATGTCTTTAACGCTAGGAGAAAGGTCGGCAGACTGGAAATGATACAAATTCCCAGAGGCAGTTCGTTCCAGAGGACCAGGGCCACCACAGAGAAGGCCCTCCTCTGCGGAGCTGCCAGGCGACATTGTTTGGTCGATGGAACCCTAAGGAAGCTCACCCTGAGGGAGGCAAACGGCGGTAGGAGGTGGTCTCAAAAATAGCCCAGTCCTAAGCCATGTAGGCCTTTAAAGGTCATAACTACCTTGAATTGCACCCGGAAGCAAACTGGAAGCCAGTGCAGCTCATGCAATAGTAGTTATTATATGGGTGTACCGAGGCACACCCATAACTGCTCGTGCAGCTGCATTTTGGACCAGTTGAAGCTTCCGAATGTTTTTCAGGGGCAGCCCCATGTAGAGCAACTTATAAACAACTTATACAATGTTGAAAATTATGTTTTCCTTAATGTATTATTCATTTAGCTATATTATCTGCTTCTTGAATTGGGCAGTTCAAATATCTAATAAAATAGAATCCTTTATTTTAGAGTTCAAATATATTTACTGTTAAAATATTATATTAGTTCTGATAGTGAGGAAAAATATAACAGAAAATGATCTGTTTATAGACAAAAAGAATGTGTATAGAACTATGCCAGGCCATTCTTTTCTAAATTCTTCCCAACTGATGGAAGCTGCATTCAACAGATGCCTCCTTTCCTGAATGTAAATTAATTTGCTAAGTTAAATACAGCACACAAAAGATTTCTTAAAAAAAAAAAAAAAAAAAAAAACAAATACAGTGGTCAATACCATTAATATTATGATTTTAAGTTTAAGATGGCCATTGAAATCTGCTTAACCTAAGACCCAGTACTCGAAACATGCACTCATTAACAGAACTGATAAACACAAGCAAGTACACTTCAGTTCAACAAAACAGTCTAACCCATTCACAAACCTCTTGTTGAAGTCGCTTTAATTCAGTTTCATTCTGTTCAAATTCTTGCTTACAATCCAGCAACTGTTCAGTCTTTTCCTCACTAAAAACAAAACATAAATATTTTATTTACAAATATAAAAAAGCTTTATTTTACATTCCAGTTAATAATCAAAGGAAACTGCACCAGCGAGTCATAAGTTCACTAAAATGATAAAAATAAAGCAGTGATCAAGAATGGATTGCAATATTGCTAAATTCCTTCCCTCTAGTGATTTTTGCTTTCCTGATTTCCTCATGTTACATCAAAGAACTTCAAATCCGAAAAAGAGCTTGAGAACAAACACACAAAGCAAATGAACTCTGGATTCTCTAAATCTCTGTTCCTGATTACTGCTTTCTCCCTAAGCTGTTTTTTAATTTTTATTTATTTATTTATTTTAAATAATAGTGAAACTTGTGTACTTGCTCATTAACAGCTGAATCCCTAATTAATACCACAGGTTGAGAAGATTTATATATTTATTTATTTATTTATTATTTATTTATTGTATTTATATACTGCCCTTTTCCAAAATGGACTCTGGCTGGTTTACAGGGCATTAAAAAACAAGGAATACAAAAGTTAAAATAGATTAAATTTAACACGCCCGGACATACAAAATAAATA
>JANHFR010002859.1:5841-19023 GCA_032468015.1 Mimophis mahfalensis | reverse complement strand
GCCACCCCCCCCCCCCCCCCCGAGGTCAAACACAACCCTGATGCAGCCCTCAATGAAATTGAGTTTGACATCCCTGCCCTAAGCAGAATCTTCTAGAAATCCCAAGGATCTATTCTATACTGGGAAATTAAAAACAACAACCACCTAACGTATTGGAAGAAAATATAGGCAAATTATTTCATAGTTGGGGCTCAATGACTTAACATGCTGAATCTGTTAGCTGGAAAGCTGACAGGCTGGGTTCAAGACCTGAGTGAACTCCCATTCCTGTCCCAGCTCCTGTCCACCTAGCAGTCCAAAAACATGCAAATGTGAGTAGATTAATAAATACCACTTCAGTGGGAAGGTAACAGCATCTCATGTGCTTTTGGGGTATGGCCATGCTAGCCCCATGACCACGGAAATGCTGGCTCCCTTAGCCAAGAAATGGAGATGAGCCTCACACTCTGGAATCTTTTTATTTCAGTCACTAGAAGCAAATACGTTCAGTTGTTTTTCTTCCAGGAATTATGCCTTTAGGGATTTCTTCTTTTATCCTCAGACCCACAAACCTTTGATGTAGATCAGGATGAGAGTGATTGGCTCTTTGGTTGTGTTCCCTATATCTAAATAGCATAAGCAATGGTCAGGAATTGTGTACCCTGGGTTACTTATGCCTAATATTCATAGTGACTTCTCACTTCTCTCCGTAAATCCTGTCTCAGAATTCACTTTTTCCATGAGGTCTTTGCTGTCTTAATTTTTTGTTTCCAATTCTTTTGAACTGTATTTTGATTATTACATTCTGTTTCATTGTGTTAGCTTTAATTTTGTATGTTAGTCTTATAAACATTCTAAACATATATTTTAATAGTGGTAAAACTAAATTTCTTCTAAGTTTTTGTGTCATTTTTTTAACTATTTCTGTTCCATATTATAGATTTATTTATTTACATTAATTATAAACTGCAATGATCATATGACTGTTTAAAGAATGGTAAGGCAGTATATATTAAAGTATTTCCTGTTTACGTTTGCAGGAAGTCTAAGGAAGAATATGATCTAGAGCAAGAAAAGAAAAGAAATAATGAGGTATATTGGGAAATCAATTCAACAAAACCCCAAGTGGTGGCAATTATACAATTATTCTCTTCAGTAAATTCAGTCTTCAGTAAAAGCTGCCCAGAATTGTTTGATAGTGAGATGGGCAGTATATACATTTAAATAAATGAATAAAAGACATTTATTTCTCATCATTTATTGAATAAAATCAGCATATTCCTACTAATTGAAATAGTATTTTTTTGTAACTCTTGATTTCTTGCTTGTATCTACTTGTGGTTTTGGCATGATTATGACACGTCTCTTGATTTTGATAATACTAAGAAAACAATACAAGCTGACATTCTTGTTCCTGGCAAACCAAAGGCCTGATACTTGGAATTGAAATTGATAAATAATACAACCAATTCAAAAGTTCTTCCAGTTAATTGACTCATCCCTGTGCAGCAGTAGCACATTGCTTCCTCGTGAGACAATCATGGAAGCTTTCTCAGTACTCAGTTGCCTGTGAGCTGCATCACAAAACAGTTTATTCTGCCTCAGAAGATGCCAGCCACAGTTGCTGGCAAAACATTACACAAAACTAGATCATGGCCATTTGCCTGAAAATACATCACTGCTTCATTGATTCCAACCATAAAAGCTTACATCAGTATATTGTTCTGGGTCTGTTTACCCAATTTACTTGTTGGATAAGTTAATTGAGACAGAAATTTCCACAATAAGCTCCTTTCCCTAATTTAAGCCTTGTGTGCTAAGGTGTTTGTGGAGTACTGTGTAAAAAAGGTTTTGATGGGTTTTTGTTTTAACGAGAGACAATATTTTTATTTGTGAGCTGTAACTTTATAAGAAAGATGTTTAATTTATAAGAAAAGTACAGGAAACAATGGATGAAAGAAAATCTTGCAAAATCCTAATAGATTCTTTCTTTAGGAGAACTCAGTCTTAATATTTTAATTATTATTACATCCTGCCATCTATTTTAATAATGAAGATGGTGTTGTTAGTTGCGAAGTCATGTCCGACCCATTGCGACCCCATGTACGATGTTCCTCTAGGCTTTCCTGTCCTCCACCATCCCCTGGAGTCCATCCAAGCTCACACCGACTGCTTCAGTGACTCCATCCAGCCACCACATTCTCTCTCATCCTCTTCTTCTTTTGCCCTCAATCTTTCCCAGCATTAGGCTCTTCTCCAGTGAGTCCTTCCCTCTCATTTGGTGGCCAGAGTATTTAAGTTTCATCTTCAGGATCTGGCCTTCTAAAGAGCAGTCAGGGCTGATTTCTTCTAGGACTGACTGATTCGATCGCCCTGCAGTCCAAGGGACTCGCAGGAGTCTTCTCCAGCACCATAGTTCAAAGGCCTCAGTTCTTTGCCGCTTAGCCTTGAAGATGGTTACTAGATTTAAATAACATTTTTTAAACAATGCACTTTATGACGTGTTGGTTTTTACTGTATTTGCTGCTTTTGTAATATTTAAATTGATTTCTCACTATTTTTTTCTTAAAAATTCAGGCACATGATAAACTGAAAACACCTGACGTTGCACATAAATCTCCAGGACATTTGAATGAAAGTGCAGGACCTAAGAGGTCTCTAGAACATTCTACAAAATTGTCAGGTATGATTATTTTCAGGTATTTGCCACATTTATATTAAACTTGGTGCATGCGTGTACTTTCAAGTTCAGCCTGACTCCTGTTGACAGAACAACTCCATGTAGTTTTCTTGGCAACAATTTGGGAAATAGTTTCTCACTGCGTTCTAGGAGTGTGTCTGACCCAAAATCACTCAACTGGCTTCAGGCTTAATGCAGGACAAACTCACTGTCTCACAGTATCTAACCTAGTGGCTTGAAATACTACCTGGCTCTTTTCTTAAACATACTCAGGGTATTTATTCATATTTCTGTTGAAATAAATTTCTTGCTTCAACTAAATTAATGCCAAACTTTGTTAGTTGGGTGTTAGAGATCCATTATAGCAATTGGTCAAAACTCCCATCACAAACAAAATCCTTATTTTCATTTCAAGATAAATTTAAGAAGCTATGTTTTTGCTACTGGACACATGGCCACCGGTTATATTAATTCAATGGCACAGCTGGGGGAAAATAGGAAAAAGATAGTACATATTCACTATCTAATTCAGCATTACCTGAAAGTAATTTGTTCATGAAATGTATTTATTTCAGGTTTGTAGTTAGTTTTTCTGTTATTCAAAGTTGTAGCTCTAGATCCAAATGCCAAAAAGCTGTTGTTTTTTTTTATTTGAGGTCTGTATGAATTGATACTGAATCCCACTTCTGCTATGGATTTATTTAGTTTTTCATAGCTTGTAAAATGTAGAAAGAAAATGGGCACTTTATCTAATGGCTGAGGAGACAGCTCCATCAAATTTAACTGTGAATTCCTTTGCTTATTCTATCAAGTAGGCAATTATTCTAAGAAGTGAAACATTAAATTTAAAACCTTTGGTTTTAATTGTTCAAGTTATAGATTATTAATATGTTTGTATATGGCAGACATGAGTATATGCATTTATTTCAATATATATTTAGGTCCAGGCGCAAAACAAAACGATGTATCTATTCAAGATCATTCCTCTGGCAAACTGAAGGAAGATAGTTGCAGGAAAGCAGTTGGGGATGGCTCTGAATATGTAACAAAGCAAGGAGTGCTAGAAGGACGTGTAAGCTGCATGCTTGCTTTATTTAAAGTATTATTGAACGAATATTTTGTAATATATGTACACTCACAAACACACACACACACCCACACATTTTGCAGTAACTATATAACAATAATATTCTAGGACCTTATAGATGATATGGATACCTAATAATACAAAACCTTCCTTGTAGTTTACAGATTAAAGCAAGCCACAAGGGAAGAAACATAGAAAAACTGATATACAAGCTCAATTATTGTAAAAGTGATAAAAGCAATTTTGTCAGGTATTTAAATGCACTGCATTCATCCCAGGATCCAGTCAGATAGCAAAAGATAGTGAGTTTCAATGGTGGGGAGCAGTAGAGCAGAATAGACTATTTCTGGACTTCTGTTATGATTATTTTGGCGGCATCCCAAATTACATGGAGATAGGGCTCATTAGATCAGCTTGCCCCAGTCAACTTAAGAACTCTAGAGGGTTCCAGGGATTGCTTAGTGTTTTCCCTGAAGGCCTAATGGGCATTAGAGGTTCTTGTAAGTAGAGTCTATCTTCTGAGTATCTTGGATGTTGACATCTCTAAAATACAGTGTTTGATACACAACTTCCATCTTCCTGTGATCTCTTTTAAATCCATTGCTATGTGTCTCTTGGCATTGTTTGACATACCAATTCAAAGTTGGAATCTTTCCTTGTTTCTCCATGTCTGTTTTCATCTTCTGTCTCTTTAGGTGGTGTTGTAATACTTATCTCTTCTAACACCTCTGAAACTCTTTGTTTAGTATCTTTCTATGTTTTTTTTTTAGTTTCTTGGTTTTGATTTCTCTTTTCTTCTTGGCAATTTCCATGATTCGTTCTGACAGCCAATTGCTTTCTTCTTTTTTTTCATTTTTGGCAGTCTCTTTTCACATTTGACTTAACAAATTCTTTAAGTTCATTCCATAATTCCTCTGGTTGTCTCTCAATGACCTTTAGGACTTCAAAGTGATTCCTGATTTTATTCTGGAAAATGATTGGCATATCTGCAAGATCTTATTGTAGAAACTGACTAGATTTCTTTTCATTTTAACTTGGAATTTACATATGAGCAGTTTGTGATCTGTTCCAGTCAGCATCTGGCATAAATTTGATGCTGTAATGGACTCTTCCATTTCCTTTTTGAAATAATTTGATTGGATTTTTATATACTCCTATCTGCTAATGCCCATGTGTAGGACAGCTACAAAGAAATCAACAGAGCTGCAGAAATTAGTAAAATGGTCTCCTGCTTCATTTTAGTTTCCTAAGCCAACTAACTTCCAGTCTCTAGTCACAGCAGCACATTTTATTTGTATCTTGCTTTCATGTTGTGACAACTTCAAATTGAACTCGATCATGTAAAGTTCTACATCAGTGGTTGGAAGTCATAAATATCATTTAATTTGGTTATTGACTGCATGTGATATTTTATTATTTATTTATTTATTTATTAATTCTATTTATATACCGCCCTTTTCCCGAAGGACTCAGGGCGGTTTACAGGGCTATAAAAAACATGCAATACAAAAGTTAAAAAAGAATTAAATTAAAATAATTAGCCCGACATAACTGTTTAAAACCCCGACGTAACTATTTAAAACCCCTCAGTCTAGGCCGGCTAGCGCAAAGAGCCAAGTCTTCAGCTCCTTCCGAAAGGAGCGGAGGTGAGGAGCTGTGCGCAGGCCCAATGGAAGCTGATTCCACCAGGTGGGAGCTCCCACCGCCCGGCGACATTCTAAAGCAGACGGCACTTTAACTAAAAGATCAATTCCAATCAGTCTTAATTCACTGATGCCTAAGATTTCCATTGATGTTCATTTTTAATTGTTTGATTTTTCGTTATGTTGAGCTTTCTGTGTTCATTTTAATTCCAACATCACAGCAAGTTGCAAACATAAGATCACATTTTCCTGTTTCATGCCGGCTTCTCAGATGCAGAGTAAATAGGGAGTTTGGCAGGAAGTTGCAAGTTGCTCTTACTCCCATTTTTTCTATACTCACTTTGTTTTTCAGTGTCATTTTCAGCTGAAAGAGAATGATAAACTTTCTTCAGTAGATGCTACCAATGTTTTGTGACCTGGATGGAATTTGGGAAGGTTTTGAGCAGGTCTGCACAATGTTGTATTTTTTTATCTTGTTTTCGAATTAGTTATTGGGACTGTAGCAACTGTATCTGATAATGCTTTTCAGAAACTATATATAAAATCTGATTTTTAAATTCAAATAGAAATTATCAGAACTTGGAGCAAAAGAGCTGAGAGAGCGTGAGGACTATCTAAAGCAGAAACGAGATGCATTGATGGCTTTGAAGAAGAAATCAAAAACAAGTATCTCACCACAAAATATAGAACAGAAAGAAGATTTGTCCACTTCTAAAGAGGTGAAGGATAACAGAATTAAAAGTACCTGTCTGTTAACCACCTGTCTTCTTTAAAGATCAGTCTACTTTGGAAAAAACATGATTCTAATCTGAAAATGTACATCATAGTGTCAAGGAGATACTTTTACTAAGACAAACAAGTTAATCTATTTAAAGGCCCTGTTACCTTGGTTGGAGGAAGTGGAGGGCAGATAGTGAAAACAGCTAAATCTCATCAGTGGGGATGACTGGCTAGAAAACGTTAATTCGGTTCCTGAGTAGCTCCTGGCAAAACTAAGTCTATTAATTCAGCTGCATTGTGCTTGACATTGTTAAGCCAAAATACCATCAAAGTCCAGTGACCCTAGGAAAAAAATTGGGCAACCTTAGAAATTTCTTTTGTTCATCTGACATATCATCCTCTGCCTTTGACTAAATAGGGATAGGTCTATGACTCCTTTGACTCTGCCCACAGTGGCACACAGCTTACGTCAGTGTGATTTTTTTTTGTTAAAAGTAAGAAAAAAGTGCCTGAAAGTGATAGCCTCCTAACATTCTTTAGGCCAGTTGAGGGGGGATGATATTGAACATTTTTACTCACCCATTGAAGTCATTGACAATTTTCATTGGCAATGCATTAAAGGTGTAATTAATTTTCACAGCAGATAAATCAGAAAACACTATTATAAGGGAATGCTTTAAAATCACAAGCATATATATTCCTGTCCAAGATAGAGCTAGTTTGCCCTTTCTAATATGGGAAGTAGCATTTTATCTATTGCTTTTCTTGCTTTAATATAACCTACAAAATGGTGACAATTTTATTTTTGTTTTAATGTACAAATAGAAACTAATAGTTATTTACTTGTTCGACAAATTATTTTTGTCTTTTGTCTATAATCCAATTTACCTTGAGTGGAAACTTCATTGAAATCAATGGGAATACTAAACATAAATTTAGTTAGCCAGTTAGCCATAATTACCGCAAGCTAATATATTTTTTCTTTTCAGGCAATGTCAGAAGAAGAGGAACAAAGATTGTTAAAGAAGCGAATCCTTGCAGCAAAACTAAAAGAAGAAGTAATTAATAAGCGATAGTTTAAAGAAGCTGCTTCTAAGGTTATATATTTAACTATGAACTGTTTGCTTACAACCATTCCATGCATTAACTTGATTTTATATATTATAAACACAGTAATTCTTTAAATTGGTTCAAAAGTACAGTGGAAAGCAGTGATTTAACATTTTTAATAGATTCCACTATCTTGTTTCTTGCTATTTCTGGTATATGCTGGGTCAGGCTGGTCCATGTTGTATTTTTGTTGGATTTAATATTACTTTTTGAACGTTTATGTCAAATACTTTTATTAAAACATTGAATTGGCTGAACTTAATTTTTGTCTTACGATGGCCTCATCAGCTTAAAACAAGAGATGTGAAAAATATCTCCATACATGGGCAACATCAGTTCACACGCTAATTGAAAACTGGGGCGATCTCACTCATGTGCTCCACTGTGTCTGTTATCATAAGCAGATAGAAAAGGTTTTAGTATCTCATAGGATTTACTGCTATTCATAAAAATGGTACTCAAGGTATCTCGTTACATTTCATATGAATTAGATTATATTGGTTGAGCTCAGTTCCCATTGATTTAAGATCAACTTATTTATTTATTGTCTGGATTTAAACTGAATGTGTGACTCAAGCTCAGTATGCATTGTACAAATGACAGCATGATTAATCAGGTTACATGTTGGCATTTCCAAACCTTTTAAATGAGCCTATGCTATTACTAAATTTTTTGGATATGCCATTCAACTTCACTGAAATCATAATTATGCCAAACAGCTTTCTAGTATTGCTTATGTTTCATTAGTCAGAGTATCTTAAAAATTCTACCTCGGTAGTAAGAAAACTTTTCATTGTTGTAATACAGTATAAACAAAGGTCATCCATCCACATTTCATATAACTTTTTATTAAAATAGTATTTAACTCAGACATGTTGGCAGATGTCATCTTTTTTTAAAAAAAAAACCTCAGTTGAAGGACCCCAGGCATTTGAAATGTGGGCTGTCTTGTGGCAAAAAGAAACCAGACTAAAAGAACTGAGGTGGAAGTATGTACCTGAGTTAGATTGCGTAATTTAAACAGGAGAAATTCAATGCATTTTTTACAGCATTGCTGTATGTTCAGATATTCAGTTTATACTAAAAGAAAAAAAATCAACTTTTTTTTCATGTATTGACACAGCTTAAATGAATCTCCATATTCTAAAGTTTTTAATAGTCTTTGAAATAGGATGAAAGAAAATGATCCAGATGTGTATTAGATCTTTTTTTCAGTGATTAAATAGTTTGGATCCAGGCCAGATGAACATCACTTCAAGGAAATGGCACACCTTTATTTTCCTATGGTTTGTTATTCAGTTTTATGGGGGTTACTTCTGTGAGGAGTGAAGACTTGCCAAGAATACTTGAAGAAGTACAAGCCAACATAGAAAATCTGCTGAAGCAAATTGTTTCTGTGACAATTTCAAAGTCTTCATTGAAAAAGAGAAAAGGAAAGCCCCATTGTTGGTTGCCTGGAGCCCCTAAAGGGCAAAAATATGTCCTTCAGACCACACTGTCAGTCATCACAACACACTGAATCAAATCTAAGAGTATTGCTTTTTCTGCTAGATTTGATTCAGATTAAATTGTACAAATCACTATCATTAAAAGAAACTAAAATGGCCACATCTCTAAATTTGAATTAATTTACCATTTACAACAATAAAACAATAAAAAAAACCATTAATCAAGGAATTACAGGGTCACATTTTAATTCCTGAATTTTACAGGTCAGCATTAATATTACCACATGTATACAAATGGTGTAAAACAAATACAGTGGTTTTTTTTTTCCTCAATACAAAATAAACTTCTGTTTCATGGAAAAACTATACTTCATATCTACAGACAGCCCATCTTTTCAAACAATAGCTAAAATTAAAACTATGAAATTTCCAGGAGAAATGGACCCATGACATATTGTAAGAGTGACCAATAACTGAGGAGTCCTGCTGGTTTCAATTTGTATCACTCTTACCACAATTTGTAATTTAGGAAATTTTGTGTGTGCATGATCTCAGATCATATATGGCCAAACTAACATTAAAATATTTACAATTCAGTTGCTCTGAAAGGAAAAAAGTCTCAAAATGGTTGCCTTCATCAATTCACCTAGTGTACTTTTAGACATTTGCTTAAATACATGGAATGTGTTTAGGAAGCAGCTTTATGCTAAACCCCTTAGGTTTATAGTGCTGCATATTAACTCTGCCCCCCAAATTATATATATTGTTGAAGTAAGATTCAAGAGTTTTGGTAGCATTTCACAACTCCACCTGCTTTTCCTAATGTGAAATATAGATGGCTGAAGGAAAAGATTTTTGGAAATTAGCAGGGAGAAATCCCACTCAACATTATTTCTGCAAAATGCTACTAGTAATTGCAATTCAACTGTCACTTCAAGTACCAAGGTTTATTGATAATTTCTAGAGGGTTGTTTTTTTCCTGGAAAGCTGATGATTTATAGAATGATTTTCCTGGATAGCTCCTTCTAGTCTACTTGCATTTAGAACCCAGGTTCTTTTTTCTTCCTTCCAAAATAATGGAGTTGAGAAAAAAATAAACAGTTTGCCACTCAACATGCACTATGTAGCAGTGTGCAACCCTCTATAATTTGGCTGACTGTGCAAACAGTGGTCCCCAATTCTGATTTTTTTTAATGGAAAGAGAATTATTTAAAAGAGGCAATTGCTAAAAAAACACAATGGACAGCACCATTACGAAGTTATATTACTAGGTTTGCAACTGAAGCCTTACAGGTTTCTTCTAGCTTGCTACAAACTGGGGAAACCCTGCAATATTAAAATTTCTTCTCCCATCCCCATCCCCTCACAGAACCCAAGATGACTATTTTTTCTGGCAAGCTTTCATTCCAGGTGCTGATTACTAATCCACTGTTTTAACATTTTAAGTCTGAATGGCAGACTCCTTGACTAGAAAGGGATTAGGTTCTTTGGAAGCGTGGTGTTCTTAGAACATAACCTTTCTAGTAGATTTTCGTTTGCTACTCCTTGTATTCTCATGTATTTTCCAGGGAGAACGCTTTCTGAGTAAGACTATTTAGTTCAGTCATAGCATTTAAGCACCCTCTATCAGAGTTTGTTTCAACATTTTTAAGAGCCAAGACGAGGTCTTTTTCTTGGGGATGTTTCTTCTTCATCTTCCTCTTCATCATCTGGATAATCCACAAGGCCAACTAAACTTCCCTGTTGGTTATAAAAAGTCACATGTGAGCCAATGGAGAAAGTCCTTACAAATTACAATGACATTTTCCCATTTTATAAATTTTGTTTTCCACAAAATGCACCAACTATCAATCAATCAATCGATTTTAAAAGAGCTTTTCAAAGAAGAAATCAGAGATTAGTAGCTAAGATAGCTAAATGACATTGCCATGAAAAAAATACTAAGACTTGGTTGTTGTGGCTATCTAATACAGTATAGATGATCTTACTCTCATGCAGCAGAGCAACATGTTCATTTACAATTCTAGTTATCATGTCTAAGGCTGTCTGTATTCAAATTAGGACAATTTAAACAATGTAAATGTAACAATTGCACCTATGAACATGAACTCTCCTGCATATACAAAATCCAGTATTAGAAGCAATCCTAATGCCTATGAATATCAATATGGCAAAGTAGCCATTTCATGGCTTCAATATAGTACATTTTGTGTTTATTAAATACCTTCCAAAATAACAACATTTTAAGAGACACAGATAATATTAACATTGTCTATGTATTACATCTTAAGCGTTTCAGCTTGTTTAAACGTGCCAGACTTTATACTGTATTTTAAATAAATACAGTATGTATTTATTTAAATATTTATAAGGCTGCCTATTTCACAAAAGTGATACTGGCAGTACAGAAGAATTAAAAATAATTTAACAAACCAACCATAATGCCTGTGGTTGTAAGTACAAACCCTTCTTTATAAAGATAACATTATTTAGCAGAGTTTGCTTAACCATACTATCTAAATGTCTAGAGGAACATATTAAGAAAATCATTTCAACTCATGAGCTCATAAATCCAGGGTACAACAAAATGTCAAACCTAATCTCAGTTGAAAACAGTACAGGTTGCAAATCATTATTACACTGTAATAGAATATAGCTGACAAGAGATATGCAGCTTCACTTCACACAGAGCAAATCTCCACTCTGGATTCTTAAAGTGTTCTATATGGATGTTCACAATAATTGTCTTTATCATATCACTAACATAATTTTAAACTGCAAAGCTCCATATCACATGCTTAACTCACCTTTGTGGCTGTGACTGCTGTAGTCAAATTGGCATTCTTGGAAGAAGAACCATTTGAACTTGCTGGTGATGTCTGAGCTGCAACAGATTTATTATTTGTACTATTGGCTCCATTAGTTGCGGTAGTAGAATGGGAAAATGTAAATTTGAAGCCACCTGTGGAAGTCCTTTTGGGGAGATTTTCTTTGTCTTCACTTTCTTTTGCTAAGAGAAAAAATGTGTATTTATAGTAGTCACTGAGATAAATGAAATCCATTAATTCAATCTGTTCATTGTTTTCTTAACAAAACAGCATATTAGCAAGGGTAGGAAGGGGGCATTTTATTTAGCTACATGCTTACAACTTTTGTGATAAAACCAGAACATGACTCCTGATATGATGAGACCAACATTCTCTATTGGTAGTTTCCTCTCATTTCTCGATTTTCCTCAACATTGCCAAGCACGCTGTAGCCATTTTTTTTCTGATTACTCATCAATAAGACATCACTTATTCAAAATATGTTACGCAGCGCTGATCACCAATAAAGTCCACTGACATATTCATTAAGAATCTGCTAGAGAAGCAAAAAACTATGATGTCTAAGATTAGACATTGCTTATCCACTTTGACTTAGTGAAATATCAATAAAAGAAATTAATGAAATATCAGTAAAAGAAATTTCTACTTTCTCCCCACCAGTGGATTCTGTAAACTTCATTAAATGAGAAGCAAATAACCCTCTTCCTCCAAAACAAGGGGTAGAATTCTTTTGAATATTCTTAGGTAGGAGGATGGAAAATGAATTCAATGCTGAAACTCAAGGAAAGAGTGCAAAGAAGAGCAACAAAGATGATTCGATGGAGGCTAAAACATACAGGAATTAGGCATGTCTAATTTAATGAAAAGAAGAACTGGGGGTTGCCATGATAGCAGTGTTTCAATATCTAAGGGGCTGCCACAAAGAAAAGTGGCTCAACCTATACTCCAAAGCACCTGAACACAGGACAAGAAGCAATGCATGGAAACTAATCAAGGAAAGAAGCAACCTAGAACTAAAGAGTAATTTCCTAGTAGTTAGAGCTATCAATCAGTGGAACAACTTGCTTCCAGAAGTACTGCAGTACTGGAGATATTAAGAAAAGATTGGATGACCATGTATCTGAAATGTTATAGGGTTTCCTGATTGATCAGGGAATTGGACTAGAAGACTTCCAAGTCCCCTCCCAATGCTGTTATTCAATAGTAGGGACTCATTTATAGTAAATAACCCAAATGAAAAATTGAGAAGATCTATTGAAACCTGTAAGCAGAGTTGAAAGGGAAAAATATATTATTGCTTTATTGAACATTTAATATTATAGTTATCTGGACTGAATGCACAAAAAAGTATTTCATGATCAGCGGAGTCCCAACTTTGAGGATGGAAAAACAACAGGCCTCATTTTACATGTCATCTTCATTTTTTTGGATTCTGTCCCTAATATGATGACATCCATCTAGAAAAGGCAAACCCTTCAACTCCAGAGGCACACACATTTAATATTTAAATTAAATTTCTGAGATTGAGCATAATCCTCTTCTGAACAGCATTCAAGCGCCAAGGTAGCACTTTGGCAGCTTTGTGTATTTGACCCAGGATGAAGATGTAGAGCAGTGGTTCTCAACCTTCCTAATGCCACGACCCTTTAATACGGTTCCTCATGTTGTGGTGACCCCCAACCATAAA
>JANHFR010002858.1:102933-120108 GCA_032468015.1 Mimophis mahfalensis | reverse complement strand
AATTAAGAATCTGATTTTGTAAGCTAGAAACAGAATAGGAAATTATTTATTTGAAATACTTTTTACCCATTTCTCTATGCACAACAGATTTATTTTACAAATGATTTGTCAGTTTTAAAACACATATGTAGTCATCAAAATCATCCAATAAATAGAAGACAATATACTACAAATGTTGCATTATTTAAAAAGCAGTAACTTGATTTTTCTGTCTTTGTTCTTGATACCTTGATCATGTAAAATGATGACAGAGATGTTGTAGCTACACAGAAATAATTTTACAAGTGAAGCCACAGCAATTTCTTGCGTATCAGTAATGAGTTCATGAGACAAATTGAAGGAAGTACATAAACTTCTAGTTTACTGCTACTATAATTGAACTTCTGGAAAAAAGGAGAAAGAGATTACACAGGATTATTGTATGACAATGCATATAGATTAACAGATAGCATGTTTTCAATTAAAGCTTTTTTAAAGAATGAAATACAGTATTAGATAAGCAAGCCCTTATTTCATTTCACTTCTTGGAATAGTTAAAAAAATAATTGCAAACAACTTGCCATCTGATTCACCATCACTTGCTAAATCTACAAGAATAATTCCATGTTGTAATGCAGACTATTCTTTATTTGAATTTGTGACATAACAGATGCTAATTCCAATGGATTCTGCACAGGGACATGGTACAGTGGAACCTCGGATCATGACCACAATTCATTCCATAACTTTGGTTGTGAACCAAGTTGGTTGTGAAACCAAAACAAATTTTCCCATTGGGTTGTTATGGAAATATGATCAATCCATTCCAGACCCCTATGAACTGTATTGTATTTTTTTTAAGATTCTGAAGCACACAAATAGTTAACTATGCCACAGAATGCACCCTAACAGCAACAGCCTGATCCTCCCACCCGCAGCTGATGGGCACTGATCGACAAGCAGCCAGAGCACCCACAGCTGACCGGAACTGATTGGAAAGCAGCCAGAACAGTTAACTGGCACTGATTGCAGAAGCACCAGAGCCTCAGAGGACACTTGGGAGCAGGTGGACTGACTCATGAGCAGAGGCTACATGCCTTCAAAAGCTGACTGGCACTGACTAAGAAGAAGCGACTGGAACAGGAGGAGGAGAAGGAGGATGCCGGCTATGGCCATTTTACAAACAAAATGGTGCAGAAGGGAAAATCGCCACAGCTGAGGATCTTTATGCAGATGGAGTCAAACATTTAGCAGATTTTTTGGTTGCAAACTGATTTGATCACAGACAGAAGTGTTCATGAACCGAGGTTCCACTGTAGTTGATCTCCCTACTATCTTATGGAAGGCCCTAAGCCTTTTCCCATTATCCCAACTGTATGTTCTCACAAACCAGGGAGAATCCATTTTATTGCTTAATCCTCAACGTACAACTTTTCATAACCCGGTGAAGTTATCACTGAAAAAAAAGTGACCTATGACCATTTTTCGCACTCATGATCATTACAGCATCCCCATGGTCATGTGATCAAAATTCAGATGCTTGGCAAGTTATGCTTATTTATGAAGGTTGCAGTGCCCTGGGGTCATGTGACCCCCTTTTGCAACCTCTGACAAGCAAAGTCAATGGGGAAGCCAGATCCACTGAACAACCATGTTACTCAGTTAACAACCATGGTAGCATTTGCATAACATCATAAGCTTTATTAGTTTTTTAAAATATATTTTATTAACAAATCATTAAAAAAAACAAGATAATCATTTCCATACAGTATCCTACTGCGGGGTAACAAACATCAAGAAATAGCAAATTCTCCAATTACAAAGAATATATGCAACAATACTCCTAGTCATATTCTAGCACCTATATATGTTGAATTATAACATTTAGTACTGATTTTATCTAACTATTAAGTAATTCTCATTCCTTTTTCATATCGTTTCTTGGCCCAGCAGTACCACATATTCCAGCTTTGAAAAAAGACCGAGTCTTTCTTTCCTCTGACCAGTTTTGTGAGTCTGTCAGACTCTGCGCATTCCATTATCTTAAATATGATTTTAGAGTCCGTTGGTAGATTACTGCTCTTGTGCTTTATTAGTTTTAACCTTGGACAGGTAATCATTATTTAATATTCCAGTTGTCGGTAATCAGGGTAAATGTGTTGTATGAATGCATCCAATGTAAAAGGTAATTCTGTATCCATCACAACTAAAATGTGAAAATGGTTTCTTATAAGCATGGTTTTTTGAAATCAAGGATTATCTACAATTACAAAAACTCTCCTGCAAAAGAATTGATTTCCTTGCCTGGGGTGGGGACAGTGAAATGGGAAGAATTTCTGTAAGGTCCCCATGAAACTGTCATGTAACTATTATTCTAATATGCCAAGAGTTTTCACGCCTCAGAATCTGTTTTCACTCCAGTTTTGCAAAAGTAGGGATATACTCAGAGGTAGGATACTGCCAGTTTAACAACCAGTTCGGTGAGCGTGCTTCTAAGGCCCTTGTGCATAGTGCTGAAAATGGGGCCTTTAGAAGCTCGGCTGCTTACCTTCCAAGTCAGCAACGTGATTGAGATGAGCTACAAAGCAGGAAATAAAGGACAGGATAGGGCAGGGGCACAGGCAGGTGGTCGCTGGAGCTACCAGTTCACCTGAACCAGTCTGAACCGGCAGCATCCCAGCACTGGATATACTTCCAGAACTAGGATGTACACCTGCTGATTACAACATCAAGTGAAGTTGATGGAGTGACTGGATCATTCACATAATAAATATTAGACCAATCTCTTTAGTATAGCACGGGCTCTATATTATAATCCTGCTCCCCAATGTTAGCATCCCTTCTATGTTCTGGAACCAAATGAATACCCTATTGGGATAAATTGTTTTTATCCTATTCCAAACACATACTTAGCTGAGAACAAGTTGTTTAAAGGTTTAGGTAGAACGGGTAATATGCATTGAAGGAACAGGCAGATTATTACATGTACAGAACAATGGCCAGAAAGCATTTCAGCAAGTGTATCATTGCATTGTCACAGACAGAAAAAGGTGTTTAATAAGAAAGGAAAACACTTTCTATTGAAACAGGAATTTAGAATGGTACCTCTAGTTACCTGGTGTCCATTGCATTCCAGTTCTCAGAGAGTGTTTTAGGGAGCTGGGATTCATGATTAAAAAGTTGTACAAGTTACACTCATTCTACTAAGAAAACTGTCCTCCAAGCAACCCAGTTGAAGGCAGTGCAACCTCAAGTCTTGTTATCAGTGGTGGGATTCAGCTGATTTGCATTGGTTTGGGTGAACAGGTTGTTAAATCTGTTGGTGGAATCTGACCACTGCCTGTTATGGATAAAAAGAAGTTTTTACTTTTCTGCATGCTCCTTTCCACTCCTAGGTTACAGGAGATCTTACACTTCCAAAGTGCCCCAGTTTGATAGACTTTTTCTCTCTAGCCCCCGAAAATGAGGGGATACTGTGTCACCTCTTTCACTTTCATCGGATATCTCGATCTGAATTGTAGAGCCATATAGAACACTCTACTCACCTTAGGAAACTTAACCTTAGCAAATTTCCTTTCCTCTCTGCTTGTATTTTGTTCTTCCAGATAATGCCACATTCATTCCCTCTCTCTTTTACCATACATTATTCCCTTCTCAGTCCGGATCAATATGCTAAATGTATTTGGAGAGAATATGGTGACCACATAATCCAATTTGCCTTTCCATTGTTACAGTGACAAATGTTAGGGCCAATTCCTGAACTTAAGCTTAAAGTTTATAAGAAATAAATGTTTTGTTGAAGAACTTTAAAAAATACAGATAAAGACGGATTCAGAAAAAAATACAAACTTATATAATTCATATTTTATGTTTAGTACCTACAGATGGATACATATGCACACATAAATAAATGAAAAATTTGAACCTTGGAAACAAACACATACATTCTAAATTGTATTTTTATATTCTGCCCATAAATTCTGCAACCATATGCATCTATGAAGTATAAAAAATGTTCATTCAGAAGAAATCTAAATTAACCTCTAATCTGATAAAGTTCATTTGTTTTCCTTGTGCCTTACATCCTGAAATGAAATATAATATAAATTCTCTTTGACACAGCCCTTTTTCATTTTTTCAGTTGAGAATGTACATCAGATTACTGAGTATCAGAAATTGATGGGGAAAAAATTGGTAATGCATCACTCTAGTCTATTACCGAGCACAGAAAAAAGACATTTTAATTAAGCAACTTGTAGAGTAGAAAACTAAGTAAAAGAAAAATAAAACTTCATCAACACACGAGCCGTGATCTGCCGCTAGGAGTTTCACATAAATTCTTGCAGCTATTCAATAATACCAATATGTAAACAATAAAAAATATATTAAAAAAAAGAAAAAGAAAACTTGATATAATTTATAATTCTTTTTATGTTAATATACATGCAGTATCCGTGACATTAATAGACGCTATTTTGGACTTATTCTTTTCTGTGTATGTTCATTAGGCTGGAAAATTCTGTAGCCATGTTGATCTGCAACTGGTTGAAAAATTGCACTCAGATGTCAACAATGGTTCTGTACTGCCCTGGACACAAAACAGGGACTAATTCTGATTGAACGAGACCAAGTCTTAAGAACAAAGGCATACAAAGCCACAACTGAGAAGTTAGCAACAGACAATAAATGCCACAAACAGTGAACCACCTAGTTAGCTGCTGCAAGAAGATCACACACAGACTGGTTACAAACAATAGAATGACAAAGTGGATGGTGGAAACATCATTTCTCAGCAAGCAAGAACTGATGGAATCACAAAATAGACAAAGTAACTGAAAATGAAAAAGCTAAAGGGCTCTGGGCCTTTAGAATTCAAACATACAAGCATGTGCCACACAACAGCCTAGACTTTTGGAAAGTGAATGTTGCCATATCTGGAGATAGCAGAAGAGAAGAGAAAAACTGGAGAAAATCACAAACTACAAAGACCTGCAAATATAAAAACGGTGGCAAAAAAAGTTAAGGTAGTACCAATAGCAATAGGAACCTTGTACAAGTTCCAAACATTCTGGAGCACCACTTGAACACCATTCTTCTTGTCCTTTGCATAATTCTCATCATAGCTCAAGGGTTGCAGTTTTGTATTTCACCCACCATCTGGTCGACAGCATCACTATATGCCTATAGCTACTGGTGGGATTCAAATAATTTATCATCCAGTTGACTAAGGGTCAGGTTGGTTGTCGAGGGAGACATGGCCCAACCTGACCCTGGGTGAACCAGTTGTTAAATTATCCCCACCACCACTATTAAAATCATGCTGTGCTGTGCTGCAATGGAGAAATGGGCAACTGAAAGGCCGGCATGAGGGAAGGAGGAGGAGCAGGGAGAAGAAAGAGGGAAAGTGGCCTTCTCGTTCCCTTGTGCTGGTCACTGTTGCCCTCTTCTTCATTACAGTACAGCGCCCAGCATCCACATTGATAGCAGAGGGTGGGTAATTCAACAGTTGAACTGGTGTGAACCAGCTGAATCCCACCACTGCCTACAGCTCACATGTCTTCATGCAGGCAGTCCCTTCATCGCTTTTTCAGTCATCCCTCAGACCACCAGCCATCTGGGCTGAGAGCAAGTGCCCACTTCACAATGGATTCCACATCAGGTCTGACCACCTGTCTATAGCACTGCAGCCTCACTTCTCTCATTTTGTCTGGAGCTGGGCTGACTTCTGGATATCTTTGTTCAAAATATGATCCAGCTGCGTGGTTTCCTAATGACCATCTGATCATTCACATTTCCACTCTGTGCAGTGCCTGTTCATGTCTCTTTCACTTGATCATACCATCTGTCTGGCCACCACATTCCAAGTATTCAGGTTTTTCCAAATTAAATTGCAGTCCAAATTTACCGAGCCATGTCTTCCATTGCTGACCAGTTGGTTGATTCCATCAGGGTCCATCTTGGGTCCATCTTGGGTCTAAACACCATAGGCATTGACAAAATCATCATCAGTCACCATCAGTCAATTGTAAAAGGCAGTTTTACTTGAACAGCTTACATTCTGCAATGATACCTTTAACAACATCAAACAACATCCGCCTATCCTGGGTCCTTGGGAACAGGACAAAAAGGCCAAAATCCAGTTGAAATATCTGGCTGACTATGTGACCAACCATACTAAGGAAACTTGAATGCTGCCTGATTGCGCAGCTCATAACAATCAAACAAAGGAATTATAATTAGATCAATAAAATGTAAAAGATTAAAAATTCCCCTCAACATTTATTGTGGATAAACCGGTGGCAAACATTTGTTGCCATGTAAGGAGATGAGAGTTTAGCTCTCGAATAAACATACACAAATGACTATATTCCTAGAATCTGCAATGTTTGATCTTCATCATTATAAGCTTATTTCCTATCTCCAGCAAATTCAATTTATACATCTATACATAGTATAGCTATGACTTCTCCTTAAATCTTCTGGTGCTAAGCTCATTAGTGTGCTTTTGCTATCCTACAGAGAGATTTATTTTCATGCCCCAGGTGAGGCTCTGATAGCAGATACCCTGCTAGAGATATTGGAAAGTTGCTTTTACAGACTTCAACAATGGACCAGATTCATCTGTGACAAGGACCAGATACACATCTGAATAAAACATATTCATACAGAATTGGAGAAGCCCTGGAATGAAGCAGTGCTAGAGAAACATCAAACAATGTTTCTTTTCTTTAGAAAAAATCCTTTAAGGATGCTGGTGGCTGACAATAAAGATATTCCATTAAAAGTTGATCTGATGCACATTTTAACTAAGTCATGTCGGTGGTATGATGTATTCCAAAGTATACCATATCCTACAGTTTAGCCCCCTAGTTTCCTATGCCCTAGTATAACATTTGGAAATTACTGTAAATGGAACTAGGACATGAAATAAGTTCAGCACATTGACTGAGGATCAATTTCTGTACCTTCTGCATAGGGCCAACTACAGATATGAAAGATACATTTTAAAAAACCACCTACTATATGTCAGCACTCTATTTCAGAAGCTCTTTGCACATCCACTGACATATCCTCATGCTGCCTACAGCTCAGCTGCAGCTGTTGCTAGAGTGTTCTGATCTTGATAGTTAATACAAGAATTTCTCAAGTGATTACTACCAGATTGTCTGACAGACTTAAATCAGTTCACATTTACATGATCATTTCAGTATAAGCATACTAAATGAAAAAGCAGTACACTTAAAAAAAACAACAAGTTTTTTTTAATCCCATTTTGTCCCAGTTGTGCTAAATAACTGCACAGATTTCATTATTCCTGATGTATACAGTATGCTCTTTACCTGACTGTTTCTCTGATATAGAAGGATGCGAAAAATAATCTTAGTAAATTGCATAATCACTGCTTCTCTGTATATCCTATATATGCAGAGAAGCTCTTTAGGAAATTATTGTCTCCCGCTGCCCAAACTTCAGCAAGGAGCAGCATCAACCTTAATCTTGTAAGATATCAATAGTAAGCCATTGACAAACTGTCAGAAGTAACATAGATTGAGGTCCATAACGTACTAGGAATGAAGCCCAACACAAAGGATTTTTACCTTTTGTACATTGTAACTATTACTAGTTAGTTACTGGTTAGTTATACATTAGATCAGGGGTCTCCAGCCTTGGCAGCTTTTAAGACTTGTGGACTTAACTCCCAGAATTCCTCAGCCAGATTTGCCAAGACTTAAAACAAGTCTTAAAATTGCCAAGGCTGGAGACCCCTGCATTAGATAGATGCTTGTGGGCAGTTCATTAATAGGAAACCACTCTCTTTCAAAACATTGAAATTTGGGCTGAGACAGAAAATAAAAATATTTTATACATTAATATTAATTATATTATCATACTGATATTTTATTGTAGTATGGTATGGTATGGTATGGTATGGTATTACATTATAATTTCAGGTATTCTCCTGAATCTGTTCCAATAAATGACATTGTATTGGGAACATCTGAGTAGCATATGGGTCAGAACCTCTAAAGTCCAGATGGGAGTTTCCATAGAAGATTGTGGAGAAAAACAGGGTTAAGATCCTGTGGGACACCCAGAATCCAGGTGGAGAGGCAGCTCTACTATGTGACCTTGTAGTAGACAAGAGCAAAGAGACTAACAGTAGTGATGTATGTAGTGGTATGAAGTGACACCACTACATCAGAAAGAAGGAGTATGAGAAGCTGAAAAAGTACTACAGCCTGAAGGAGGAACTAGAGAGGTTGTGCAAAGTAAAGGCCAAAATGATCCTATTGGTGGCAGAAGCACTCCTAAATTGAGCAAATGGCTCTAGCACAGGGGTCTGCAAACTGTGGCTCTGGAGCCACATGCAGCTCTTCTGGCCCTCTGCTGCAAGTCCCTGTTGGCTGATCACACCACTGACTGGCCCCTGCCCATCCCTGCCCTCCCCGTCACTCCTCGCCTGGCCTGAGAAGGTAAGGGTGATGGTACAGGATGGAACTGATTCCATATTCCAGAGCAGGAGGCAACTGGGTGGGAATAAGTGATGTGATTGGCCACACACCCCAGTCATACCGGCTGTAAATTATTGGCTCCCGGTGTTTTCTTTTCTGTGGGAAACTGGTACATATGGATCTTTGAGTGTTTAAGTTTGCAGACCCCTGCTCTAGCAGATCCCAAGAAACAACATCAGAGCTCTCTGTCCAGAAGAGTGTTAGGAAAAAGCTAAGGAACTGTGAAGAACCCTGAAATTCCCAGGCCCCTGGAAGAGGACCCAAAATTAAGAAAAATATCCAAGCCTGATTTTGAATAAAGGAAAGACAAGTGTTATAAAGTATTACACTCAAATATCTGTTACAGAAGGTTAAAGTAGCATCACCTATGTCTAAGTTTGCACAAATAAGAAGATGGGGGAAACAATAACTTCTAATTCATCGCTAACTCTTAGAGCAAATGAGGACAAGCAATATAAATGGATTGCAGAGAATTTGTATTATTTAGGTAATTAAGCTAGCAGATGGTTAATGCAATTTATTATAACAGAATGTTAAATAATTGGTTTGGGAAAATGTAGCAAATGGAACAATATATAGTGCAATGAAAGGGTGACAGAGAGGGAGAGAATTTTTATATTACTGAATAAGAAAATGAGAAATCATTCATAGATACGCACAAAAACAGATTGTGCTTTATTTTCAAAAGAATCGAATTTATAATGTGGGCATTGCAGCTGGATTACTGTTATTACTTTATATACAATAAAGGTAAATTAAATTGAACCACTAGAACAATACTGTCCAGATTAAATATCACAATGTATAAATGAAAAGATATCCCATCCAAGAAATATTTAGAGTTTATTTTGACAAACAGTAAATTTTATTAGTCAATTTTCTTATACAGGGGTTGGATCTATATTTAGTAAACAGAATTCTTGATTGTGTTTGTACCTATTAAGACTTTCTGTGATCTCATATCATTTTTCTGTCCCACTGGATAGCCATGTAAAGTGCTTTCCATCAGCCCTTGAACTGGCAGAAAAGTATGCTGTCCTAACTACTATAATCTACCACAAGGATGGAGCTATCCTAACATCTTTAATCTGGGACAAATTAAAGGAAGTGGTTTCTGGATTCCTGATGCTTTATTGTTCCTGCCACCAAATGCGGTCTGTTAGCAGGGAAACCACTAATCACTCTCTAACACAAGGTGGAGTGAAGTGGAGAGGACAGGCAGATGTTTTAAGTGGCTTGCTTAGTCAACTTTCAGACTGCTCTACTAACAGGTTAATAGAATGGAAGATGAGTTCAAGCTTTTCTGAAGACAAGTCTGGTACTATTTAAATGTTTGACTAGTATGCCACAATAGTGTGACTGACAGGTTGGAGTTGCAGAGTAAGGACATGATGTAAGAAAATGATTGATACTCTTTCCAGTTCTTGTGAGATGCAGTCCATCCCTGGCCAGTAGACCTTCATGTAGATCAGGGCTGTAAAACTCCCAGCCCATGGGCCGGATGCATCACACACTGGCCACGCCCACGTCTGGTTTAGTGAAGGGGGGAAAGTCCCAATAGGTCATGTGATGCCACCATGATGATGTGACTTTGGCACCCCTTATGTAGGTAATGCAGACTATGGTCTAGGACGCTGTTAAGCTATAGTAATGAATAATGAAGAACCCCCTGTTCATGTAGCTAGCAGAATCCAGAAGTAGTTAACACATGGCCCTGAAGCCACAGGGCCATGTGGTACCCTGCTAAATAGTACAAATAGTACAAAGTATGGTCCTTTAGTCATTGGTGTATCCACCGATGACAGAAAACACAGTTAGCCAAACCCATATAATCAATAAAGCACACCAAACTCTATATTTATGGCAAAAACTTATAAAGGGAAAGTAGGATTCTGCAGAAGTCTGGTCTCACATAATTTGCTTTACCTTTCAAGTCTTTGTTTGGAAAAATGGTTCGGCAGTGGGAAATATAATTGAAACAATATACATATAATTCACTGATCAGATCTGAGACTAGGGCTATTTTAGGGTTTATTAAACACTTCATTCAATCAGTGTCACTGTTGTTCACTTGTTAGAAACTATCATGTTTTTTTAGACCTCATTTGTATACAGTAGGAAACAATATGGCAAACAAGGCATGGATTCAATAAATGGCTATGATGTAGTGGAATGGGTTCTCCCATAATATGCAAATAGGATGCAGATTTCACCATTTAAATATTAGCCACGGCTTTCTTCACTTGAATGAACTGTTTACTCTTGAGGTAAGACAATGACTGATGAAGGAAATAATAAAAAGGGATAGAATTAAGCAAATCATACATAGCAAAAGGCTCAATAATGCTTAGACTAATATTGCAATTTTTATATTATAACAGAAATGCCCATACTGAGCCATATTCCCTTTCTATTTTATTCAGTTAATTGTATTTCCAACTCAACACATATTTGTAGATAGTCAAAGCAGTTTTCTTCACCTGCAATGATGCATTTAGGTGAACTATTATCTATTTTATCTTCATTTCAAACTTTCACTTCTTTTTACCTATAAACATTATCTTGGAAAAATGGGAGGATTCAGTCTTTATCAGAAAATAACATTTCCTGAAAAAAAAAATATGAGGGAATTGTAATGTAAGTACAGATTCATTGATAAATCATCTTTTTTCAAAGATCATTTACTGCTTCAAAGGAAAAAAAATACTAAGTGTACAGCAAGAATGTCAGTATTTCATTTTCCTGTTTACAAAGTTGTAAGAATTTATTAAACAAAATATAGCACTGTCATGGTTACATTACATCCTTAGCAAATACAAGAAGCAAAAGATTTCAGTGGGCTTAAAATAAAAGATACATTCATTATATGTACACACTTCCATATACAGTACATATATTATCAATCTATTCCCTTTGAAAGTAAGCAACATTATGCATAGTACAGAAAAACAGTAAGAACTAGTGAACAAAAGAGGAGAAAATCTACGTAGACCTAAATTATACCAACATCATATTACTTCTTTCTGTCGTTCTATTTTTTGGGCATTGGTTTCATTTCCATTCACCCCAATTCATACAGTGAATTTTGTTCTTTAAAATTCTCGTCTCTTTCTTGAAGTTCTTCCTCTTGACCCATGCACCCATGAATTCTTGACAAGGAAACCCTTTCCCATCATTCCTCATTTTGCATAGACATTTGTTATGTATTCCATTCTTAATGCATTCAATTTATTTTTATTTTTCTCCCAACTTACCTATGTCTTGATTTCATATAACGAAGTGGACAATCTAAACATGGTTTCTCAACCAACAATGCACTCATTATCTGCACTCAAAAGCAAATGGACACTCATGTCCTCAACCAAAACTCCATCGCCAGCAATTTCAACTTCAGGAGGTCAGACTTAGACCCCAGGTCTCCGTGGCAGCTGTAAATCTATAGCTGTAAGGCTTAGAAATTATAAACAAGCTTACTTCAGAGGCTGAGGTACTATGGAGATGAATCCAAGATGAGGAGCCAGTGCTGAGGATCGATTTATGCCAGTCCACAGGTCACTCCTGGAATCGGAGCAGCCCACATTCCAAAATTTAGACCCAGGCTGGAAAACAGTTTGCCACAACTGATTCCTTTTTCACACCACTGATTCAGACATGCCTTTTTTTTTTTTTTTAATCCCATTTATATGCCGCCCTTCTCCAGAGACTCAGGGCGGCTTATAAATCTGTGAAGCACAAATCAATGTATTTAGCAATAGCTTTCATTCTTTGTATATGCTTGCTTATTATTAGCGGCATTTTTACAAGGTCAACTTATTGTCCCCGACAATCTGGGTCCTCAATTTACCCACCTCGGAAGGATGGAAGGCTGAGTCAACCTTTTCCCCTGAGTCATGCCTCTGTCTTCCAAACAGCCTCCTTGAACGTCTACTCACTTGAGCTTTCTGTCTGTGGGGGGCTGAGTGTCTTTTTCTGCCCAGCTTCTGCTTCAGCTGACTTAGCCTGTGGTTGTGCGTTTGCAAGAGGGGATTGCCTGACCATTCCAGACTTGCCAGCTTATCATCCAGCTGGTCCTGTTCTTTCTGAGCCTCAACCGCCTGTTAACTCTTGAGTTGTAAGTATAAAATCTGTCAACTGCTGCTTCAGTTCAGAGTCTGCCTAAGCAAGCAGGCCCATCACATAACAGGCCCATAATCTCTAATGTCACTACAAATATTCCATCAATTAATAACTACATTTATCCATCAATGCATTAAACAAGCAAAGAAAATTCACACCTCTGATGCTCTGCCCAGGGTTGAACCACCAGCTAATTTAGTCTCATGCAGGCTTTACAACTAGTCCTCAGTTAATGACCACTCATTCAGTGATAGTTCATATTTACAACGCAGTGAACAAGTGGTATGTACAACCAGTCCTCAAAGCATCTCAGTGTTCAAGTGATCACAATCCAGGGGCTTGGCTACCAGCCCAGATTTCTGTCACAGTATTCAGCAATAACATAAGTGCAATTTGTGACTTGTCTTCGGTACAAAGCTGCACTCCATTTCCCAAATTCTGGTCATTGTCATTTCTTTTCCATCAGAATTCTGAAAGTTACATTTCCAGGCTTACTTAAAAAATTGACCTCTCTGTCATTTTTTGCATTCACTCTTATTATGCTTCCATTTGAAAGGAAACAATAGAGGCATTCTTTCCATTGTTAGCAAAGATACAACAGGCTGCACAACCATTTCACAAACCACACTAAAATGTAGCCCATGCTAGAGGATAGAAAGTGGGTCTGAGGTCAAGAGTCAATTCCCCTAGAGTCTCTAAGGAATGAATAATAATAATTGTAATTATAATTTTGCTGAAATCCTTTAGAATCTTTACATTCTTTCTGGCAAGGTCCACTTCATCTAAAGGGTCATTTAAGAAAACAACATTCAGTTTATAGCATTTCCATGTGATTATTACAACAGTGAAATCTAGAATGGCATATGAAATACCACTCAGACCCTTTATAGAGAAGCTCTGTAATCATGCTTTAGATGTTTCTGGATAAATAATAATTCAGTTACAGATACATAATTAAATACGGGTAGGTATTGATACTTCCATTTGACTAGTATAGATGAATTAACTCCTTCTATGCATGTTTACTAAGTTCTATTAAGTTCTAAGTTCTATGCATGTTTACTTGAGATGAAAAACCAACCAACCAACAAGTTATGTATATTAAAAATCATGTAAACTATCTCTATAATAGAGCTTTTCTGAGTATCAATATGTTTGTATAATACAGCCTAAAAACTTATCTAAAATAACTTATGACTTAAGCTAGTCTATTCATGAGACATAGCAGAATCCTTTTAAACAGTTAACTTCACTGTCCACCAAATCAAACCTGTGGCATTTGAATTGACAAAAACTGACAGCCGTATCAGAAGCCGGAAAGAATTTTTAAGCATTTCCAACAGTTTTCAAGGTATTAGATTGACTCTTACCATGAAACAAGTTGCCTTTGTGTATATTAGGCCTGCAGAATTACTGACCTGTTAATCTAAATCAGGGGTGTCAAACTAGTGCCCTGTGACCTGGATGTGTCACACACTGGCCACCCCCACCCCCCTTTTAGCAAAGGGGGGAAAGTCATGATATGTCACGTGACAACATGCTGTGAGTTTGACACCCTGATCTAAATAATTATTAGAAGGCAGCACAGAGATAAGAAAATTCTACCTGGCGTCCTGTCTTGCTTTTGCAGCCTACTCGTTTAAAACTAACAAACATGTGAGAGCCCTCACAAGGTCAATGAATCGTTGGGGCGCTTCCAAGGAAAGAGGCAGCATGCAGGGATGCTATTGGGTGAAACTTTATTTAAAGGATAAAGCAGAGAAAAAAAGTTCCCTGGCATGGAGGCATCCATGCCTGGATGGAGCCCATGGATCAGTCCCAGAGGGAGCTAGAACAAGAGCTAAAGAGCAGTCCCTGTGCAGGGGTTCTTATGGGGGTCTCTGGCCCCCTCCCTTGCCAATGGAAGTGAGTGGGCCAGAGGGCCATTAACTTTCCCCAATTGGGCTGCAGGGGCCGGAGCCCCCTGACTCACCAGTGGAGCAAAGGTGCATCTTTGCTCTCATCTGGTGACCTTTTAGGGAACTGCCATGGCTGGCACAAAAACATCTGACAAAACAATTGTAAATGAAGTAAGAAACTGTGATAAGTAGAGTTCACCTATTATGCTAAGCCAAAGCATAGTTTCATTTTGGTTTATTATCAGTCTAAGTGGCCCACAACTGCATAGGACCCCAAAGTTTTTTCCAATCCTTTGAGCACCCTCTAATCATGACTGCTAAGAAATATAATCTCCTGACATCTGGAAAACATGAAAAATGTAATATAAGGCCTAAAATAAACAAAGTTTTAGAAAAGCAAACAATTGCCTTCCCCATTAAGCTTCACATACATGTGTAATGTGTTCCCATCCAGTTTGCAGCCTTCAACCCAAGAAAACTCGTATGCTTTGGTTACCAAAATGTTGCTTACCCCTGATGTAAGCAAACCTACACCAGGTGCAAACCTACACACTGTGATTTTATAAACCAGTTTTTTGCTTAGTGTGTGGTGTGACTATGGCTTCAGAAATTACTGAATACGCATATACAAAAATGTCTTTTTCATTTGGAATTCAATCATTGCTTCTTATCTTCAAATGCCTACTGGCAAGCCACTTTTACTGACTTTCTTCTAAACCAGGAGCATCATCATCATAGTGTTGTCACATGATGTATCACAACTTTTTTCTCCTTTGCTAAACCAGGCATGGGCGTGGTCAGCATGTGATGCATCCAGCTCGTGGGCCACAAGTTTGACACCCCTGTTCTAAATTGTTGATACCGGAGGGCTATCTGATATAGATCTGGGTTAAAGTGCAAAACAGAAGCCTAGGTAAAATGTTCTTCAGGTGCACTGAAGAAGAGAGCCTTACCTTTGCAATATTTCAGCACATAAAACTAATTTTAGGATCTATTTATTAAGAAAAGGCAGCACAAATTATGCTTTATATATTGAATTTTTGAGAAGCTACTGAATGACTTATTAACAGTTAATGTTAACTAATCTACCATTATTGGTAATCTGTGGGTGACCTCAGAGCAAATATCAATTTGAATTTCCTACAGATATGTATTAAGATGCCCAACCTATGCCAGTGACTAGTATGCTTCAGTTGCTGTTATACATACAAAACAGATTACTCAAATAAATAATAATATGTACTAAGATTGATAATCATTGCAGGAAATTAATATTTAGAGCAGAAATAGATTAGAGACTCAAAATGCCTGTAATCCCAATTTGGCAGACTCCCACAGCCAGGAAACCTAATAGCAATTGCAAATTGATAGTAGCATTGGCAGATTGGCAGTCATGAAGGAAAGAAATAGAGTGAGCCAGAACTATACACTGCAGAAGTTGGCTAATGCACACAATAATGGAGGTTAAAAAATTTGTTCTGAATTGGAAGACTCTGATCCTTTCCGTGAAACTGTAATAGAGCGTCATGGAAATGACTCTGTCCTGTATTTCTTACTGAAGCATCTTTAACAATTAAACATAGTGCCTTTTCTATGATTCAATGCAGGCTTAATCAACATGTTACTACTGGTAACCTGAAATACTTTGAAGTCTTAATCTGTCTGCCCATCCCTCCCTCTTCAAACTAGTAACTCTGGCACAATTACCATATAGACTTTGTTTTCTTCTATGAGTCACAGTTTTAGTGTCCTCAAGCTGTATAAATTCCATAAAAAGGGGAATCACCAGCACACCCTGTGAGTGGAAGGCAACTATTTTACACAACTATCTTATGCACATAAATAGAAAGAAGTGTACTGCACCACCAAGTGGCTGCCTATCTGTTTCTTATGGCAATCATATTAATATAGGATTAGACCTTTGATTCTGTGCTTCTGATAGAAACAGTCTGTGGAGAATTGGCACGGAGAGGGAGAGAAAGAGAGTTTCTGAGAAACCCTCCCTGTACCTTCTGACATCTTGTGGCCAAAGATACGTTAATCTGGTTAGTTTTGAACTGCAAGAGAGACTAGGGTTTAACGAGGGAGACTTTTCAATGGCTGGTTCTACTAAGCTCAGTTTTAAGACTTGCATGAGTGTGCTGGCGTAAGAAAATATGGTGCTCCTAGGCCCTTCCCATCACTGAGAAAATCTGCATTTTTAGAGTTTGGAAACAGAGAAGGTGTTGGGGCTTCCTTAGCTTAAAGCCATCCATGACTGTGCTAGCTAGCTTCCCTTTCATAATAAAAACAAGTAAAAACAAAATAGCAGTTATAGTTACATAACAATAATAAAATAAATATATACCACTAGCTGATTACCGGCGTTGCCCATGTAATTTTTTATGGGACTGCCATGTTCCTTCTTTTCACCTTCCTTCTTTCATCCCTTCATCCTCCCTCCCTCCTTCCTTGCTCCCTTTGTCCTCCTTTGTCCTCCTTCCCTCCTTCATTATCTCTCCCCTCTGCAGTCCTTCCCCTTCGTGTTTCCTTCCTCCCTCAATTCTCTTGCCCTCTGTCTTCCATCCTTCATTTATACTTCCTCCCTCCCTCCTCCCTTGGAAGAAAGCTTAAGGCCCTGAGGGTATAAGCATTATTCTCATAGAATAGGACAGAAAAAGGAAAGAAAA